>CAUYRH010172613.1:0-27397 GCA_963574655.1 Perodicticus potto | reverse complement strand
TTTTTTTTGTAGAGACAGAGTCTCACTTTATCGCCCTCGGTGGAGTGCCGTGGCGTCACACAGCTCACAGCAACCTCCAACTCCTGGGCTTAGGTGATTCTCTTGCCTCAGCCTCCCGAGTAGCTGGGACTACAGGCGCCCGCCACCACGCCCGGCTAAGGAAGTTTTTTTAAAATTAGTTCCTTTATCCTTGAAGAGATACACTTTGGTTTACAAACTAGTTTTATTTAGCAAGAACTAGTTCCCTCCACCCTATTTAAAGTAAGTTATTTTTTCTTCCAGACTTTATTTTCTACTTCAGCCTCCTATTTGTTTCCTTCTTTGCAGATGAAAACTTAACAATTAATTTGTCTGTGTACTTGTTTTTGGTCTGTTGCTCCCAGTGAATGTTGGCTACTCGAGGTACTACCAGGTTTCCCCCATTCATCGTTGTATCCCCAGGACCAACACACACACGATACACATTAGATGCTTAATAAATATTTGTTGAGTAGATTGTTGGATGGATGCGTAGAAAATGTAAGGATAAAGGGTGGAAGGATGGCTAGATAGATGGAAGAAAGACAAAAATAAAGTTTCTGAATCTACAGAACTGAGGATTGGGGACCCACTGTGTCACATCTACCCATTGAGACCTACCCTGAAATAGGTCCTTTATAGGTTTGTTGTCATGTACCCTCAAATTTGTTTATTTACAAAATATGTGTCATATATTAAAATTTATACCCCTATTGATATACTATATTACCCTACAAATCTAAGAACTTTTCCTAAACCTGGGACAGGTATCACCTACCATTTGGAGGAGTGTCTGCCTACTCTTCCCTCTCTGTAGGGACTCAGATGTAAAATACAGCAGTGCTGGTTGCTATAGCCATGGAAAGTAAATTCTGCACAATTAAGTCATTTTTATGTGCATTGTAAAGTCACATTTGGGTGGCTCCTGTGCCTCAGTGAGTAGGGCCCCGGCCCCATATACCGAGGATGGCGGGTTCGAACCTGGCTCAGCCAAACTGCAATAAAAAAATAGCTGGGTGTTGTGGTGGGCACCTGTAGTCCCAGCTACTCAGGAGGCTGAGGCAAGAGAATCGCCTAAGCCCAAGAGCTAGAGGTTGCTGTGAGCTGTGATGCCATAGCGCTCTACTGAGAGTGACAAAGTGAGACCGTCTCTAAAAAAAAAAAAAAAGGAAAGTCACGTGTGTTTGAGTAAAAGCACCTACGTAATCAGATTCATTCCCACTCCTGGGGTTTTGAGAGTTATTATTGGAATCATATTGGGGATTTTCTCTCCCAGGTCTCATGATCACATTCCTTGGGACCAGTTGAAGAAAATTAACCTGGACCATCATTCCTAGCACAGTGCGGGGCTCTTAGTGATACGGCTCTTAATATCGTAACAGCTCTTAATGTTCTTCTTAGCACTAATCCATAATATATGCTTTTAATCTTTCTGAGGAATCCCCATTTGTGGATGACTAAATGAGAGACAGGAATCTCCTGCTACCCCCGAAGCTGGAGGGTGGCCCAAATCTGTCAATCAGATGCTGACATCAGGACTTGGCCCCGTGAAGGACTGACCCCACAGTGGAGGGATGGTATTCAATATGGCGCCAGCAGGGTTGAGCGTCTACTGGATGGTGAGCATAGGCTGTAGGACCTGCAGCAGCAACTCAGCCAGATTGTTACTGCAGTATGACTTTGACATGCTTTTTCCTGCTGCTTAGCTTTTGCATCTATTTTCTGAAGCTGATTCCCCAGCCCTCTCACTGATTCTGTGTGATACAATATCCTTCCAGTACATTCCAGGAAATAAGTTATGGAGAGTTCGTTTCAATAGTAGATGCTGTGATGGGCTCTCCAAATTCCTTTTCCTGTCTGAAGGATTCATTCCCTCAGCTGTTGAGTGGGCTGCTGTCACACAGCCCCCACCTGTCAGCTCTCCTCACAATGGCCTCAGCTGAGCAGAGCCTCTTTATTTAAGGTCACACCCCATCAATGGAGCAGTCTGGATTTAGAGATTGGTCAACACAGGGCATAAAAGGCCTAGCCCTCTCGCCCCAACTCAAGTAGAGTTGTCAGATAATACACATGATGTTCAGATAATTTAAATTTCAGATAAATAATGAAACATATATGTCTGTTGCAAAAGATTATATGGAACATATTTATGTTAAAAATTATTCGTTGTTTACTTGGGATCCAAATTTAACTAGACATCCTGCTTTTTTATTTGCTAACTCTGGCAACACTGTATTCAGGGCAGCCTCAAGCGCCCATGTGGGTGGCTGAGGCCTCCACTGAGACTGGATTACAGCCCCTCTCTTCCCTCTGCCCCCTTCTGCTGATCCTTTTTTAATTTTTTTTCCTTTTCTTAGATAGTAATCCCAGGAGCATTTCCTTAATACCTGTTGCAAGCTGATCTCCCTTTCAGAGTCGGCTTCCCAAGCAACCCAAACTATGACACTTTCTGTTTTTACAACTGTCCTGGTTTGCCCAGGATTGCGGGGGGACTGCTGACATGAATTGATTGCTCTACCTTGTAACCAAGAATTTGAACAGCTGTAACTCTCAATATCTTGGGTGACCAGAAAATGTCACTGCTTCTTGCCTTTTGAGGTGAGAGAGGGAAGGGTGAGGTCTAGGAGAACAAAGGTCTTCTAAAGGAGACCCCATAGACTTTGGGGTCCTCCCCATGGTGACTCAGCTCTTAGGAATTTGTAGAAACTTAACTTCCTGGGACCTGGAAATTTCCATTTCTGTGAAATCCTACTTTTCTGTGGGGGCTGGAACAGCTTTTCCAGCTTGATTCAAACTGACTAATGAGAAAGGTACCAGGAGGCTGGAATTTTTGACTGGAGATAAAAAGAGAAAGACCAAGCCAGTTGGGGAGCGCAGACATTTTGAGATTTTAAGATTTACCATTGCTCCGCTGGCTGAATAAAAGCCCTTTTCCTCTTAAATATGGTGTTGAGTGTTCATTCTCTCCATTGGGCCTGGTCTTCCTACAATAGGGGTGCTTATGTTATAATTAAAAAAAAAAATTCTTTTTGGTTTTTGTCCCGAGTTCCTAACAGAGTTTCTAAAACTCTTGGAATTTCCTGAGTGTTGGAAGTGTCTTTTGTTATTTCTCTTTTTTTTTTTTTTTTTTTTGAGACAGAGCCTTAAGCTGTCACCCTGGGTAGAGTGCTGTGGCATCACAGCTCACAGCAACCTCCAATTGCTGGGCTCAAGCGAGTCTCTTGCCTCCGCCTCCCAAGTAGCTGGGACTACAGGCGCCCGCCACAATGCCCGGCCATTTTTTGGTTGCAGCTGTCATTGTTGTTTGGCGGGCCGGGCTGGATTCGAACCCGCCAGCTCGGGTGTACGTGGTTGGCGCCTTAGCCCATTGAGCCACAGGCGCCGAGCCTTTTGTTATTTCTTTCTTTTTTTTTTTTTTTTTTGAGACAGTCTCACTATGTCACCCTCAGTAGAGTGCTATGGTATCACAGCTCACAGGAACCTCCAACTCTTGGGTTTAAGAGATTCTCTTGTCTCAGCCTCCCCAAGTAGCTGAGACTACAGGCGCCTGCCATAACGCCCAGCTATTTTTTTGTTACAGTTGTCATTGTTGTTTAGCAAGCCCAGGCTGGATTCAAACCCACCAGCCTGAGTATATGTGGCTGGCACCCTACCCACTGAGCTCCAGGCACTGCCTGTCTTTTGTTATTTCTAATAAGCCCTTTTTGATCACACCCTAGTTTATGCTTAAGAGGTAGCTTAGGTAAGTCTAGTTACTGAAAGACCAGGCACAAAGAGAGTTGTCACTTTCAGCCTCACCCACTAACCTCCAGGAAGGGGTGCGAGGCTGGTGATTAATATCTATAAGAACTCTTCAATAAGGAGATTTGATGAACTCCCAGTTTGGTGAGCAGGTAGAGGTGCTGAGAGGGCAGTGTGCCCAGAAGGCCATTGCTGCACTTCACACCCTTCCCCTCCGGTACCTTGCCCAGCACATCTCTTTCACTGGGCTGTTCCTGAGTTGTAGCCTTTATCACAAACCAGTAAACCAGTAAGTAAAGTGCTTTTCTGGGTTCTGTGAGCCATTCCGACAAATTATCAAACCTCCAGTTTCTATCTGGTTGGTCAGGAGCACAGGCAGCCCAGACTTTAGATCGATGTTTGAATTAGTCCTGTCTATCTGCACATGGCGCTGTGCAGAGCAAGCTAAAGAGAACCAGCCCCTGCTCTAATCTGTCACTGTGTTCCTATTAAAGTTTGCATTAACAGCATCTCTCATTTATGTGGCACTGAACAATTCACAAATTTCCATGCTGTTTCACTTTAATTTCCCCACTGTGGGGACCGGGGGGAAAACTTCCCTTTCACCCTCTGAAGTTGCACTGAAAATCACCAACAAAAGGTGAATTAACAGGAGAAAAGGCACAAATTTATTTGGTCATAGCTTTATGTGACACAGGAGCGTTCAGAACGAAGGCCCAGAGATCCTGGGGAAATTGTCCATTTTTACACTTAGGTTTAACAAATTATGGACAGCCACACAGAATATGATTGGACAAAAAGGATACAATCTAACTGATAGAGCAGGGAAACCCAGCGAGGCCTGTTTAAAACTTTTTTCAGCCTCTTTCTTGCACCATTCCTTCCTCCTGGGTCTGGGTGTCTTATGACCTACAGTCAAGGTAGATGAGATAATTTCTTTATGGCCAGTTTTTACACAGGAAGGTATGAGGGGATGTCAAGAAGAGTTACGAGTAGTATTTTTAGGTATTATAGCTGACTTGGCTTTAGAGGAAAGGGTCTCTGGTTCTTACATTCCGCCTTGGGGAAGAAGGATTCTAGTTTCTCTGGCTGGCCTCAGGAGCTCCAGGAGCACCATCAGTACCCAGTACTTGTGTGGCCACCTTGGAGGAGAATGAAGGGACAAGGACAGGAGAACAGGTGGAGGTCAGAGAAAAACTTTTGCTTCCGAGGCCTTTATTTGGGGTATTAGTTTCTGATATAATGCAATACGAAGTCAAGATAATGCTGCTATAAACCCATATTACAGATGAGAAAATTGAGGCTCAGAGGGGTAAAGTGAGTAGTCTGGCAGGTACCCTGACAGGAAGTTGTAGAGTATGGACAAGCTCCCAGGTATCACCAATGGTTAAGTCCAGTATTTACCTCAAGAACTACCAACAGATGCTCTCCTTGAGGAGAAGCCTTGTTTCTGGAATTCCACTCTTCTACAAGCCTGAGAAAATTCTAAGTGCTTAACCTTCAGAATTCAGGAAGAACTTTTTGACTGTGGTTTGTGTCCTGGCCAAAAAAAGCATTATAGGGACTTGCTATAACAGGGACAGTTTGCAGCACGCCCTCACCAAATCAGGAAGAGCTCCATCCTAGGCGAATAAATAACCCTGCTTCATAAAGGAGAGATGATTCCAAAGAAAATAAACATACAGCAAATTATTCCTCATGCTTGGAAAGGCCCACTGAATGGGCATAATAAGCATTTTATAAGGAAGAAAAAAACTGGTACTGGAAATAGGAATAGAAGGTACTGGTGAAAAAGAACAAAGGAAAAATATGGAAGGAGCCACAGTCAGATGGAATCATTACCAAAAAGAAAAAGAAGTAGAATGTAGTCTAAGAGAATAGGCCATCTCAAAAACAAATATTTATTTAAGGATCCAAAAGTAAAAATGAAAGAAAATTCAAGGTTCTGAAATGAATGTGTGTGTATTGAATCTCTTGGGGTGCTCATGCCGGGGCGACACCAGTGACAAGGGAAGAGAGTGGTCATAACAGACACATTTATTCACTTCTTGCTGTGCGATGGGTGCTGTCCTATCACTTTACAGATATAACCCCATTTAACGTGCATAATGATCCTCCTGGCATTTTGCAGATTGTACCGATGAGAAGCTAAGGCAGAGACAATTTAAGTATCTTTCCAAGATCACTTAGCTAGTTGGTAATGAAGGTAAGATTTGAACTCAAGACTCTTGAACCTTGATCTTAACCCTGTCTTCTGCCACCTCATGGAGAGTGGCCTGCCTTAAGGACCTAAGGTTTACAAGGTTAGTATTCAGAGTAATATTTAAATCCAATGAATTCTGCAAACTGATCCTAACAAATGTGTGTTGTGAGGCGGGATGCAGGAGAATTCTCTGGAAGGGAAGTGAGAGAAACACAACTGACTCTGAATGCACCTGATTTCACCTGATCCTAGAAGCGAAGCAGGGATGGGCCTGGTTAGTACTTAGATGGGAAACACCACCGAAATTAGATTAAGCTGAGAGGGAGATCTTTGGCAGCAGGCTAGGGTGATTTCCAGAATGAAGGGTGAATTCGACAGCTACATTTTAGGAGGTCAGGAATTAGAGAATCTCTGAGATTTTTGCTCCTGGAATCAGGCATTTGAAGGCTTTCAGGACTGTCCCACTTCTCACATGTTTCTCTGTGGATTGACTTCTTCTCTCGCAGGAGCGTTCCATCAAGTGTGAGGAATGGCCTCTGGTACCCCGCGCTCTCAGTCTAGCAAGCAACCCCATGAGAAGAAAGAAAACAAGTCCTCTCCCCTCCCAGCTTATTTCCCTCTTTTTCCCCAAGGTAAAAAAAAGAAATTCCCAGGGAAGACCTAGATTGGTCCAGCTCGGGTCATAGACCCATCGGTGGGGTAATCACTGTTGCCCTAAAAGCCAGGTTCTATGATTGTCACCCCCCTTTACAGGCACATGGGGCTTTAATGGAGCCTTTCCTTTTAATGACAGCTTCTGTTCTCAATAGTCAAAACAATAATTGTCTGTGAGAAAGTGGACTGAGAGCAAGAAAATGACGAATTCCAGAAAAGATGCAAAAATAGGCAAGATCAAACGGTTATATCAAGAAAACAGGACTTAGGCACAAGGAAGGGAGATTTATGTAACAATGTAGAGGGTTTAAAATACAAGTTAAAAGATGAATTAGGATGCCAGCTCTGAAACCTCTAAATACTTCTATTATCAAGGCAGGTGCTTTCTGACTAATGCAGGGTCATGGCTTCTAGTTTGTGCCCACTAAATATTAATTTATTTTGAGGACAAGTTTTCTTAGAAATTATTGCTTGCAGCACTTACATATTTATAACACATTTTTAGCAGAATAATCTGCATGTGTAAAGTTCTACATAAATGCAAATGATAAATAATTACAGAGTCATGGGGCTTACATTTACTATTTGATAATGCACCTACTCATTTATCTTTTATGTACTAACTTAGTGGAGACTCTATTCCCGTACTCCATTGGACACCCTTGGTTTCTGCCCTCAAGGTATGTACTCATTTGTTCAGGCTGCAATAATGGAATATCATCAATTTGTTGATTTAAACAATAGATATTTCTAGCATTCCGGGAGGTCGAGGCAAGTGGATTGTTTGAGTTCAGGAGTTCTTGAGACCAGCCTGAACAAGAGCAAGACCCTGTCTTTACTTTAAAAAACTAGAAAAAAATAGCTGGTGGTAATGGCGGGTACCTGTAATCCCAGCTACTGGAGAGGCTGAGGCAAGAGGATCACCTGAGCCTGAGTTTGAGGTTGCTGTGAGCTGTGATGATGCTATGGCACACTACCCAGGACAACTAAGTGAGATCGTGTTTCAAAAACATAAATAAATAAATAAATAAAGGGTGGTGCCTGTGGCTCAAGGAGTAGGGCGCCAGCCCCATATATCAGAGGTGGCGAGTTCAAACCTGGCCACAGCCAAAAACTGCAAAAATAAATAAATAAACAACAGATATTTGTTTCTCGTGGGTCTGGAGTCTGGGAAGTCTAAGGTCAAGGTGCTGGCAGATTCAGTCTTGGGGACTCTACACTCAGGCTACCCTCAGGATCTACTGTTTTTTTTTTTTGCAGTTTTTGACCAGGGCTGGGTTTGAACCTGCCACCTCTGGCATATGGGGCTAGCGCCTTACTCCTTTGAGCCACAGGTGCTGCCCTACCCTCAGGATCTAATTACCCCCTAAACGCCTGTCTCCAAGATCCATCACCCTGGGAATTAGGGCTTCAACATACGAATTTGGGGGCAGAGCACAAACATTCAATCCATAGCAAGGTACTTAGAGTTCAGAGCTCTGACTCAGACCTATAAATAAATTATGCCGTGATAGGTGTATAGTGAACACTGTGGTACATTGCCCAGATGACCTCTTCAAGGCAAAGACACTCTTTCTCCACCTTTGGAGAGTTGCCCATTAAAGACTCACAGGTGAGTCCATCCCAGGGTGTTGCCCAGGGCTTAAGGGAGCTGCCTTCCCAAAAGGTACAAACTCCTGGGGGTGGTGAAGTCCACATCCAACAGCTGGTCACTTAGGGAGTACAAAGTCCTCAACTGGAGACAGCACTGAAGGCTCGTCCCGGGCACCTGAGGCCTCTGCGGCGATGGCCCCACAGTGCAGCCCCTTCCTCTGCTCAGTCTGCTCCTCTCACCCCCTCGGAGGTGCTGTTCCTGAGAACATCCTTTAAAAAACTGTCTGTATCTCAGTCTCCATCTCTGGCTCTATTTTACAGGAAACCCATCTAAGACAAGGTGCCACTTAGAAAATTCTTATCGGGAAAAACTGCCCTATTCACAAGTTGCCAGCAGTAAATACTGGAGTTACCTTGGAGAAGAATTACCTGGTGAGCCCCTCCGTACTATATAAATACAGGAAATTATGCAGCCATTGGCCCGAGGCCAGAGGAAGAGAGAATAGAGTATTTGTACGGTGAACAGCCTGGCTGAGTTGTCCTAGTGTACACAGTTGTTCTATCAAACAAATGTGAACTTTTTTTTATTTTTATTTTTTTGAGACAGAGCCTCAAGCTGTCACCCTCGATAGAGTGCCATGACATCACAGCTCACAGCAACCTCCAATTCCTGGACTCAAGCGAGTCTCCTCTCTCCGCCTCCTAAGTGGCTGGGACTACAGGCGCCCACCACAATGCCCGGCCATTTTTTGGTTGCAGCCATCATTGTTGTTTGGCAGGCCTGGGCTGGATTCGAACCCGCCAGCTCAGGTGTACGTGGCTGACGCCTTAGCCCATTGAGCCACAGACGCCAAGCCACTTTTTTTATTTTTTAATTTTTTGTAGAGACAGAGTCTCACTTTATTGCCCTCGGTAAAGTGTCGTGGTGTCACACAGCTCACAGCAACCTCCAACTCCTGGGCTTAGGAGATTCTCTTGCCTCAGCCTCCTGAGTAGCTGGGACTACAGGCGCCCACCACAACGCCCGGCTATTTTTTTGTTGCAGTTTGGCCGGGGCTGTGTTCGAACCCACCACCCTCAGTATATGGGGCCAGCGCCCTCCCACTGAGCCACAGGCACCGCCCACAAATGTGAACTATTTTGCATAGGGAGTCAGGAGCTTCCTGGCATGAGAGAAATAGAGACCTGGAACAGAGCCATTTCCATTTTGAGGCTCAATGTCATTATAACCTTTCTGATAAATGGGGTGGCTCCAGTTGAAATCCCTTAGTGGGAAAGAAAAAGAAGGTATCAGAGAGGAATTACCAGAAACAAAGGGGGAGTCCCTGGAAGGCCCCCTTATGTCCCTGCCACTCTGGTGTGAAAGGTGGGTTTGGGAGAAAGAATGAGCATAAAACTGCAGGTTAAAGTGCCAAAGAGAGAAAACATTTCTAAGTAGGGACAACACTGAAGGCATGGAGTCCTCTTCCCTCAGAGGACCACTCGGCCAGTAAGGAAGACTATTGTCTTAGTTCTAGACAAACACATGCTGGATTACAAAACCAACTTTTCTTATCAACCGCATTAAGCAGTAACACAATCAACCACTGTGAAAAATAGTGGCCTACATAGGACTGATGAGGTTTTCCAATTTCCTTTCTCGAATGTGAGCTCCTAGAGTGCCCACTAATTGGTGAAGGAAGGCTGTTATCAAATTATTTAATACTCAAAACAGATGTGATTTTATTGGTACTTTCGTTGGGAGAATGGGGTCATATGATTACAAATAATCCCAAAACACTGTGGCTAGCACATTAGGATGAGGACTGACTCCTATCAGAGAGGAGGTCTTCCCAGAGAAGATGAGCCTGGCTGAGCCTTGACGGCTGAAGAGGGATGGTGAGGTGTGGGCGTTCATCACTCTTGCCAGGACAAAAGCAGTGCCTGAGAACTGTGACAGTCTACATGGATCTAGAGCCCAGGAGGCACTGTAGGAGTAACTGTAGGCAGGACAAGGCCATGCCAAACCCTAGAACCAAAGGTCAAACATTTAAACTTGATTCCCTTTACCCTGAAGGATAAGTAAGGGAGTAAAGAGGGCCCAGCTGGGATTGTGGCAAATCTGTCAAATCCAGTCTATTCTGGACTAAAGGAAATAACTGCCTTGAGCTGTTGCCATGAAGGGATGCAGGCCCAGGGTTACTGAATCTTCAGAGTTGTCCAAAAAAGCTGGTATTCCTGATTTTTTTCAGACAGTTCTAGATTTTTTTAAGTTAGTAATTATTCCAAATTAAAAAAAAAAAAAAAACATTGTGGGAGTGAAACAAAACATCTTTAGATGCAGCCAAGGGCTTCCAGTCCATCACCTCTGCTGGACTGAAGGGAGCTTTTAGGTAAAGAAGTGGAGAGATCAGATTTGCATACTAAAAGTTCACTCTTGGCAGTATGGTTAGAGAGAGCAAGAGATCAGAGACAGAAAGACTGCTTAATTCAATGGCAAGCTTTTTGAGAGTTTTGTGTGCCGCAAGAGCTGGAGTCACAAGAGTGAGGTTACAGGGCCTGGTGTGGGAGGCCAATTTAATCAGCAATCACACAAACGTGTAATCATAGACTACAAGTATACTCCAGGGAAGAAAAGAAAAGGGCCTAACTTGTGGGGAAATATGGAAGAGAACAGACTGCAGAGATAATTTGAATTGTTTGGTAGCAATTTGTATGAAGGAGAAAAGAGAGGGAGTGTCTCTCCTCTGGGTGAGTGGGCAGATGCTGTTGTAGAAAGAAGCATAGAAAGGACCCTGGGAAACCTCACCCTTGTTTTACCTAAACAGAGGAAGCATGGTTTAAACAGATGGTGCAAGAGAATGAGTTAAGATCTACGTTTTCAGTTTTGTCCTCTTACTGAGTCTTCCAAACTGCAATATTTGCCCTTTTCTTCCCCTGGAGCTAGTATCTTTCCTGCCTAACTCACAAGGCACTTGTATTAAAATTCTCTAAAGAAACAGAACCAAAAGGACCTATGTCTACATTTATATCTGTATCTGTATCTGTATCTATATTTATTATAAGTAATTGGCTTACACAGTTATAGAGGCTGACAGGTCCCAAGATCTGCAGCTGGTAAGATGGAGATGCAGGAGAGCCAATGTGATGGTTCCAGTGCCAACATCAGCAGGCTCAAGACGCAGGAAGAGTTGATGTTTTGATTTGAGTCTGAAGGCAGAATAAAACAGGCAGGCAGGAGGGTTGGATTTTTTGTTCTATTCTGACTTTCAGTGGATGGGCTGAGGCTCCCTGCCGCCCCCCCACCCCATATTGGAGGCAGTCTGCTTTACTCAGTCTACAGACTCAATGGAAAACAACAAATAACTGCCCAAATGTCTGGGCATCCTATTGCCCAGTCAAGTTGACACATAATATTAACCATCACAGTATTTTGGAATATAAAATGAAATAATTGGGGTTGCTCCTGTGGCTCAGTGAGTAGGGCTCCAGCCCCACATACTGGGGGTGGTGGGTTCAAACCCGGCCCTGACCAAACTGCAACAAAAAATAGCCGGGTGTTGTAGTGGGCGCCTGTAGTTCCAGCTACTTGGGAGACTGAGGCAAGAGAATCACCTAAGCCCAGGAGTTGGAGGTTGCTGTGAGCTGTGATGCCGTAGCACTCTACAGAGGGCGACAAAGTAAGACTCTGTCTCTAAAAAAATAAAAAATAAAAAAAAGTGAAATAATTGATTTGAAACTGCCTTTGATAGTTTAAGGGTTATACTAATGCAACGTAGTAAGTGGAGAAAAAATTTTCTATAATTGTCCATAATTTTGTGTTTGCTCCTTCTATATCCATGACCCCCTTACCCTGTTCCTGGTAGGCTGGTCTCCGCCAGCTGCAGTACTAGGACTCCCTGACCCTCTGGTTTCAGGATGGGTGATCCAGCAGAAGGAGGAAGATTATGGAGAGAAAGGCCAGGCAGGGTGCTTATTCCCCCAGCTGCCTGCTTGCCCTGCAGTTTGGCAATGACTGTGCCCCCTACTTAAGGTCATCTCCTGCCAGTGTCCCCTATTCCTCTGCTGCAGTGCCCTCCCACACCTCAGGCAGGCTTTCCTCTGTATATGTGTCGGAATGTTGGAATCTTAATCCTGCCAGAATGCAGCTGTTTAGTGGCTGAATTGATAATATTAAATTCATATCTAAACTCCCAGAAGCAATTTTAATCAATTTTATCTCTAATCTCAAATCTATTTCTGGCTAGCTTTTTTTCTTTTAACTTATTAGTAACAACTTTAACATGAAACATGGACTTGGCACTCAAGAAACTGTCATGATGTAAAAGGAAGGGGAAGCTGCCATGAAAGGATGACATGCAACTTAGGGATGGATGCCATGCTGTTTCTGGATCCAGCTGATATTCAAATATATCAAAGCAACTAACAATACTTATTAGAATAACTAGAACTTCAAATACAGTTACTAGGGCATTCTCCGGCTGCTCCAGCCACAGCAGGTGATCCATGTTCTATTACTGGGTCTCAGCTGGCTCCTTCAGGGATCTCAAGGACCATCATGCATCTGTGCCCCAGCTCCCGAAGGTAAGCAGCTGCCTGCGGGTAGTTGCAGTGGCTGTGTGACAAGCCTGTGCCACCAAGGCCTCCATTGGCCAGAGAATGGAGCTTGCACTAGATCTTTCTAACACCACTAGAATCAAAGTGTAGATGTTAACTCGTTCCTTTGCACCAGCAACCGCAGCTCCGTGCTAGAGGCTGCAGTCTTATTGACCTGTTTCCTTGTCATTTCCATTGCCAGCGCCCTTCACTGTGCCATCACATTCTCTCTCCAGCATTCCTGGAATGGCCTCCTAATTGGACTTGCTGCTCTCTGTGTTGGTTTTTCTCTGTGGTCTCTAAGGTACCCTTCCATGCTCTTCTCTGTAATGCTGGGGTTGGGATGATGCAAACTAAATCTGTCCACCTCTAAGCCAGTAGACTCTCCACTGTGAGGCACGAAAAGGAGATCGGAAAGCAGGAGCAAAGAAGAGATGCTTTCCTGTTTTTCCTTTCTGCTTTCCGCTGTGGCTTCAGTAGCAACACATGATTGGCCGGGCTTCCAGCAGCTTCAAGGACAGTCAGTACCAACCTTACTGTGCCTCCCCCGACCCCCAGGTGCCAGCAGCAGCCACTCCACATCCGCTCATCTGCTGGGCTGCACGGGGAGGTCACCAGCCCCAAGGCTGGCATGATCCGGCCCTACCTAACTTTCTGACCTCACCTTATGCCACTCTTCGGTGCTCATGTCTCTCACATGGGTTTCTGTCTGTCACTTGAACATTCCATGCTCATTCTGACCCAAGAGAATAGCTGTTCCCTCATCCTAGAAAATCCTTCCCCCCTCCCCTCAAGGAGCTTCTTTCTTACTTCCAAATCTCAGCTCAAATATCTTCTCAGTAAAACCTTCTCCGCCACTACTTCTTTTCTTTGTAGCACTTGTCTGCATCTGATATTTTCTTATGTGCTTCACAGTTACCAGCCTCCCCTGTCTGGAATGTGAGTTCTGCCTGGTGATGGCTATCTAGGGCTACTGTATCCCAACACCAGGAAAATGGCTGGCTCAGCGCTGATGCTTACTGTTTGTTGAATGAACAAATGGGCGGATGGACGGATGGCTCAACTCTGTTTACTGAAGAGTTCTATGTGATAAAAGAAAAGCAAAACAATATTATAATGGAAACAGTGGTGAATGACATTCCATGATGGCTTTTTATTTGTTTTTTTAAATATGGAATGCTTCACGAATTTGCGTGTCATCCTTGCTCAGAGGCCATGCTAATCTTGTCTATATCATTACAATTTTTTAGTATATGTGCTGCCCAAGCGAGTACTATGATTATTTTTTTAAATAATTAAGTTTTTGGAATGCACTCATGACCTTTCTTTTGGATGTTTTACTAACAAGTTAGGGCTTTAATTTAGGCTTTAATTTAGGCTTTAATGAGGCTGTTTTGATCTTCCAGAGAAACCATAGGTTTCCTTCTAATGGCCACCAGCTAGTAGTTCTTCATTTTGTGTATGTAAAGCAGAAGGTAAAGTTTAGGTAAGAAAAGCCACAAAGCACACTACATTCACACTGAGTATGTAGGAAGCCATGAGCATAATTGCTACAAGAATGGATTTGTATGTCAGACAGAACAGAGTTCTACTTCTAATTCTTTTTTTTTGAGACGGAGCCTCAAGCTGTCACCCTGGATAGAGTGCTGTGGCTTCACAATTCCTGGGCTCAAGCAAGTCTCCTGCCTCCATCTCCCAAGTAGCTAGAGCTATAGGTGCCCGCCACAACGCCTGGCCATTTTTTTTTTTTTTTTGGTTGCAGCTGACATTGTTGTTTGGTGGGCCTGGGCTGGATTTGAACTCACCAGCTCAGGTGTACATGGCTGGCACCTTAGCCGCTTGAGCCACAGGCGCCGAGCCTACTTCTAATTCTTATTAGCAGTGTGTTGCTGGCTCTGCCACTGCTAGCTGTGTGACCTTAGGCAAGTCACTTAACCACTCTTTGCTTCAATTTCCACATTTGCAAAATGGGAATAATAACAGAATATACATTGTAGGGTTGTGGTGAGGATTAAATGAGTCAATATACAAAAATTATGTGGAAAAGTATCTCGAACTGAGTTACTTGGCTTTGATAAAGAATAACTTAAGCATAAAGTGTAAATATGGTTTGGATCACATTTGTTGATAATAGAAACTTGAACAAGATAAAAGTTTATTTATCTTTCAAATACAGGCAGTCAGAGATAGGTAGCCCAGGGCTGTTGTAGCAATTATCTGGTCACACTCATTTTGCACCAAAGCACCTTCTTTCTCTACCACTATAGGATGCGTGCTTTATATGCCCGAAGTCTACATGGCTTCAGAAACTCCTGTCACTAAGTCTGCATTTTAGGCACCAGAAAGTAGAAAGGGAGAAGGGTAAAGAGGGATCTGATGGCCAATCAATACTCATAAGATACCGATGGTACTTTCATTCTCTTCTCATTGATAAGAACTTAGTCACATGATCACATATAGCTGCCAGGGCTACTGGGAAAGGCAGTGTTTTCTCTGGACTTGTTATCCCTCCAATAAAACTAGCATTCAGTTACTAAAGAAGAAAGGGAGAACAGATATTAGACCCCATACAAGTTATTTAACTTCCTCACATTTTAGTTTTTCCATTTTATTTTATTTTATTTTATTTTTGAGACAGAGTCTCAAGCTGTCACCCTGGATAGAGTGCTGTGGCATCACAGCTCACAGCAACCTCCAATTCCTGGGCTCAAGCTAGTCTCCTGCCTCCACCTCCCAAGTAGCTGGGACTACAGGCGCCCGCCACAACGCCCGGCCATTTTTTGGTTGCAGCCATCATTGTTGTTTGGCGGGCCCGGGCTGGATTTGAACCCGCCGGCTCAGGTGTACGTGTCTGGTGCCTTAGCCCACTGAGCCACAGGCGCCAAGCCAATTTTTCTTTTTTTTGAAGACAGAATCTCACTTTGTCACCCTCGGTAGAGTGCTGTGGTGTCACAGCTCACAGTAACCTCAAACTCTTGGGCTTAAGTGATTCTCTTGCTTCAGCCTCCCAAGTAGCTGGGACTACAGGCGACCGCCACAATGCCCGGCTATTTTTTGGTTGCAATTGTCATTGTTGTTTGGCAGGCCCGGGTTGGATTCGAACCCACCAGCTCCAGTGTACGTGGCTGGCGCCCTAACCGCTGAGCTATAGGTGCCAAGCCCAAAGTTCCAGTTTTAATATCACATCACCTTGCTTTTGTTTGTACGAAGGGCCACTGTATGTCTGGTTGAGCCATCTCAAACTCACTGTTTTGAATCTTTTCAGTCTCAACCACCACCCACCTTCTGTCTGTGCCCAGTGTGCTAGACCCATGGCTCACACACCTGGCTGACTCACTCACCTGGAGAGTCCTGTAAAAATACAGACTCCAAGTTCTCACCCCAAGAATCAGCCCAAAAGAGGTCTCCTGTATCACCCTCGGCTGTGTCAAACTGGCTCTGGATTTTCTTAGACTAAATGACTCAGCAACTTGAATGTTTACAGATGAATGAGTACAGACAAATGTATCTTGAGATACAAACATGTATGGAATGTTACAGGACACTCTTCAGAGCACTTTACATGGGCTCACTCTTTTACATACCATTATTCCCCTTTTTCATATAGATCAGGAAACTGAGACACAGAGAAGAAAAGTAACTTCCTCAAGGTCACACAGCTAGCAAGTGGGGATATAAGGGGAGTAGGAGCTTGGATTGGCGCCTGGGCAGTCTGACTTTTAAAAGCCTGTACACTTAACCTCTATTCTGCACCACACTCCCATCTATATTAAAGTATAGTACAAATTACAAAAAAACTTCCTTTTTTATTCATTTGAAATAAACATTTGAATTCTGTTTAATACAAAAATTCTTAAATTTTAAAAGTCTAAGTTGTTTTATGCATTTTGAAGCAAAACCAATGTGAAACAATAAATGTTTCCTGTCTGTTTTCTTGGAGAGCCTTTTAAACCCTTCATTTAAAATTCCTCCTAATACTCTGGTTTTTCTTCCTCCTGTAGGACACTTTAAAAGGAAATGCGGTGGCTGGGATTCCAGGTTGCTTGCATAATGGCAAGGCTGTTGGTTTTCCAGTCTAGCAGATGTAGGTTTATATCCTGGCTGTGAAGTTTCCTGGCTGAGAGATAAGTTGTTTTTTTTTTTTTGTTTGTTTTTTGTTTTTTGGCTAATAATAAATACTGTAAACAATAATTTATTAGTTACAGCTCAGCATCCAGTTGT
Organism: Perodicticus potto; assembly: GCA_963574655.1. Lineage (NCBI taxonomy): Eukaryota > Metazoa > Chordata > Mammalia > Primates > Lorisidae > Perodicticus > Perodicticus potto. The sequence goes on along the minus strand of CAUYRH010172613.1, from coordinate 10,392 downwards.
GACATCTGAGGAATGGCAAAGGTCAACCTGTCCTCGGGGAGTTGTTTCAATTCAATACGTGTATGTTGGGAGAGGCAAAGGTCTATCCCCTTGTGAACTTTCTGTTTTCTGAAACAGATTCATCTGTAGTCATACGTGAGGCCTGGTCTCCCTGTGATGGTTCATTTTATGTGTCAAGTTGACTGGGCCACATTATAACCAGTTATTTGGTCAAATATTCTGGGTGTGTCTGTGAGGGCATTTCTGGATGCGATTCACATTTAGTTCAGCAGATTGAGTACAGCAGACTCCCTCCCTGGTAGGGGTGGGCTTTATCCTATCAATTGAAGGTCTTCTTCGAACACAAAGTCTTAATCCCCCTTCCAGCACGTAAGAGGCAACTCTTCCTGCCTGCCTTCTTCAAGCTGGGATGTTGGCTTTTTTCCTGCTGTCAGACTCTATCTAAAAGATCAGCTTTCCCTGGATCTTGAGCCTGAGAACATTGGGATTGAAACTGCCCCATCGGCTCTCCTGGGTCTCCAGCTTGCCGACTGCTGATCTCGGGACTTGTCAGCCTCCATAACTGTGTGAGCCAATTCCTTATAATAAATCTCTCCCTCTCACCCTGTGTGTGTGTGTGCGCGCGCGTGTGTCCTATCCGTTCAGTTTCTCTGGAGAACTATGACTGATACACTCCCTTGCTGCCGTCTCTGAGGACAGGCTGCCCTTGGCCAGTGCCACCCCTCATCTCTCACGGTGGCTCTTCTTAAGCCCTTACTCTCTTCCTTCCACTTCATCTGGCTCCTCCCCCACCGGCTGCTGGAACTGCTGTCTCAGAGGTCACCAGTGACATTCTTATTGCCAAATTCAGGGCTCAGCCCTAACCTCCTGGTCCTTGCTCTGGTAATCGTTGCTGTCTGCGTGTCTCCAGGCGTCTTTCTCTGAGAATGTGCTCCAATCTCCAATGACTTCCAGTCCTCTCTCTCTAGCAATGGGCACATTTCTGGAATCCCTGCTTCTCACTGGCCAAGAGTTTGGTTTCTAGAAACTTTAGCTCTCAGTCCTGCCACTTCCAACTGTATTAACTTCAGCAAGTCACTTAAACTTTCTGTGCCTCAGTTTCCTCATCTGTAAAATAAGGTTATGGATAATATATATCTCTTAGGGTATTGTGAGAATTGCATGCATTGACACAGAGTCGGTTCATACAGAAGGTGCTCCATAAATGTTGACTATTATCTGAGTCTACATTCTCACCTCCCTTTCATGCTTCAATATACCAGAACCAGGCTCAGGCCCTCCCACTCCTGACAAACTGCTTCGTAAAGGTCACCTATGACCTACTACTTTCAAATGTTCTCAGCCTTGTGTCTCTGCCCCTCTGTTGAACTTGGCATTCTCTGTCACTTCCTCCTTCCCTCATTTACTGCCACTTCCTGCTGTACACATCATGCCCTAGATAAACTGAATGAACACACACACACAAAAAAAAACTGGGTTTTTTTTCATCTGAAACTTTACCCCTTCTACCACCACAGAAGGCCTCTTCTCACTCCAGTTCTGACCTCCAATGCCCAACCCCTACTCATCCTCCCCTTCCCTGGTTATCACCCATTTATTCTTTATGACTCTTCTCAGGCCTCACTTTCCCAGGAATCTCTCCTTAACACCCTTCTTGCACCGAAGCAGGGTGAGTTGCCCGTTCTTGTGCTTATATAACACATTTGTCCCACACTGAACTGCATTTCTGTCCTTCCCACAATGACGATGAGCACTTGAAGATCAGAAACAATGGGGTGCCAGTGGCTAGCACCTGTAGTCCCAGCACTCTGGGAGGCCAAGGCAGGAGGATTGCCTGAGTCCAGGAGTTTGAGAACAGTTTGGGCAATATAGCAAGACCCCATCCCTAAAAATAATTTAAAAATTAGCCTAGCATGGTGGTGTGTGCCTATAGTCCCAGCTACTAGGAAGTCTGAGGAGATAAGAGAATTGTTTGAGCCCAGGAGTTTGAGGTTGCAATGAGCTAAGATGATGCCACTGAACTCCAGCCCTGGCAACAGAGCAAAACCTAGTCTTAAAAAAAAAAAATCAGAACTATTTCTTATTCTTCTCTGAGTTTCTGGGACTCAACATTGTGGGCCAGATACATGTTAGGAACTCAGTAAATGTTTATGGAATTAAAGAATCAGTTAATGATATCAATACCCATTTAAATCCTCTGAGTCTTAGCAACTAGATTTTCAGGGAGTTAGGGGATTAAATATAGATCATAGGGAAAGGGGCAAAATCTGCCTCAGTTTTTATAAAGTGTAGTAAGGAAGTTGGGGGAGACTAAGAGGGTTTGGCAGGGGTGAAGGGAGCTGTCATGCAGAGTAACTCAAAATGGAGAAGCAGTGCCCATTGGAAGGCTGACTTCACCTTCCTCTAAGCTCTGCTAGGTTGTCTCACAAATTGCTAACTAAATTGAATGCAGAAGAAATATAAAGAAAATCTGTATCCACTCCCCTTTTGCTTCTTTCTAAAGAAAAGCACAGTTAAAACCATAGGGCTTAAAAATGGTTTTCCAAATGCATGTAAACTATGTATTTTTTAAGGTAGAAAAATGAGAAAGAAAAAATTTGTTTTCAAAATCTTGGGGGAGATTCAGACTGTTCTCTGCAAGCTGATACAGATTCCCATAGGCACGATCAAGGTATTATCTCCTTGCAAACATTCCCTTTACAAGCCAACTATTATATCATCAAGCACAGAACCCAAAGAACGTCTGGAGTTTTAATGCCTTAGTTATCATTGCTTTTGCCTCTGACATTAGTTATTATAAGAAAGAGTCACCATTCCTAGTGCTGTCACCACCTAACAGAGAGATTGAGCATTAGTAATCACAATTAAATTTTTAAAAATTGAAATCTTCATTTTTTAAAACAGATAATACATTCACAGTTCAAAATTCAAGAGCTATAAAAGAGTGTACAATAAAAATTTTTCTTCTACTCTGTCCTTTCAGATATTTTCTGGTTATACAGGAAATTACCTACATACACATAAATATTTTTTTGATTGCCCACTTTTTGCTATACCCTTCTATACATACAATCCTACACCTTGCATCTTTCTTTCTGTCACCCAGGCTAAAGTGCTGTGGCATGATCATAGCTCACTATAACCTCAAACCTCAAACTCCTGGGCTTAAGTGATTCTCCTGGCTCAGCCTCCTCAGTAACGGGGACTGCAGGCACATCCATCATATCTAGCTACTTTTTTTTTTTTTTGTAGAGACACAGTCTCACTTTATCGTCCTCAGTAGAGTGCCGTGGCATCACACAGCTCATAGCAACCTCCAACTCCTGGGCTTAGGTGATTCTCTTGCATCAGCCTCCCAGGTAGCTGGGACTACAGGTGTCCGCCACAACACCCAGCTGTTTTTTTGTTGCAGTTTGGCCAAGGCCGGGTTTGAACTGGCCACCCTCAGTATATGGGGCCAGCACCCTACCCACTGAGCCACAGGCGCTGCGGTTGTTTTTTTTTTTAGAGACAGAGTCTCACCCTGTCACCCTCAGTAGAGTGCTGTGGCATTACAGCTCACAGCAACCTCCAGCTCCTGGGCCCAGGCGATTCTCCTGCCTCAGCCTCCTGAGTAGCTGAGACTACAGGCGCCCACCACAATGCCCAGCTATTTTTTTGTTGCAGTTTGGCCAGGGTCAGGTTTGAACCTACCACCCTTGGTATATGGGGCCAGCGCCCTACTCACTGAGCCACAGGCGCCACCGCATGTCTGGCTACTTTTTAAATTTTTTATGGGAACAAGATCTCACCGTGTTCCCCAGACTGGTCTCAAACTCCTGGCCTCCCATGTAGGCCTCCACAGAACTGGGAGGAGTGAGCCACTGCACCCAGCCTGCACCTTGCATTTTTCACATAACAATCTAGTTTTGAAAATGTTCCGGCTCGGCACCTGTGGCTCAACGGGCTAAGGCGCCAGCCACGTACACCTGAGCTGGCGGGTTCGAATCCAGCCCAGCCCGCCAAACAACAATGACGGCTGCAACTAAAAAATGGCCTGGCGTTGTGGCGGGCGCCTGTAGTCCCAGCTCCTTGGGAGGCAGAGGCAGGAGACTCGCTTGAGTCCAGGAATTGGAGGTTGCTGTGAGCTGTAATGCCACAGCACTCTATCCAGGGTGACAGCTTGAGGCTCTGTCTCAAAAAAAAAAAAGAAAATGTTCCACTGGCTCGGCACCCACAGCACAGTGGTTATGGTGCCAGCTACATACACCAAGGGTGGCAGGTTCAAACCCAGCTTGGGCCAGGTAAACAACAATGACAGTTGCAATAACAATAAAAAACAATAGCCGGGCGTTGTGGTGGGCACCTGTAGTCCCAGCTACTTGGGAGGCTGAGGCAAGAGAATCACTTGAACCCAAGAGTTTGAGGTTGTTGTGAGCTGGGATGCCACGGCACTCTACCCAGAGTGGCAGCTTGAGACCCTACCTCAAAACAAACAAAAAAAGAAAATGTTCCACATCAGTGTATGAAGGAAACTCCTCATTTTATTTGTTATATTACAAAAATGCCTTGATGTAACCAGTTCCTTACTCAGGCACTTTTAGGTTACTTCCTAAGAAGTACTGCAGTGAATAACCTGTATGTGCACTATTTTGTATATGTGCCAGAATATCTGTACCATAAATTCCTAGAAGTGGATGGGCTGAGCCAAAGTGTATGTTCATTTGAAATTTTGTTAGTTATTGCCAAGTTCTCTCTATGGAAGTTGCTCTAATTTATTCTCCAAAAGCTTGCCTATATTTCTATCAATTGCCAACTTCCAATTGCCAATTTGGAAGGTGAAGAATGACATTTTAATGTCCCTCCAGCTTGCATTTCTTTATTATGAGTATGGCTGTCCTTTTTGTTTTGAGTTCTCAGTGTCAGCCATCCTTCATTCCAGATATAAAATACTAACAATAATAATAATAATAACCGACACAGATGAAGTAGCTCACTAAATACATTATAGGCATCTCACTTAAGCCTCTCAACAGTCCCGTAATCATCTTCGATTTGTAAATGGGAAAACTGAAGCTTAGCGAGTCTGAGTGACTTCTTCAAGGTCTCACTGCAATAAGCAGCAGAGTCAGGGCTTGAACCCAGGTTTCACTGACCATAAAGAGAATTTTCCTTCTTATAAAAGTGTATTTCAGGTTTTTTTTTTTTGGTAGCGCCTGTGGCTCAAAGGAGTAGGGCGCTGGCCCCATATGTTGGAGGTGGTGGGTTCAAACCCAGCTCTGGCCAAAAACTGCAAAAAAAAAAAAAAAGTGTATTCAGTTTTTTAAAGCCAGTCAAATTTAGCAATGGGTGGCTTTATACTAATTCTAATAACACTAAGATTATTAAGTCAGGAAACTTCACTATCTACATAACAACAACAAAAATATCCACTTTCAGATTCGCTTTCTGAAATTCCAAGGAAAGTAGCCGCTAATGTCCCCTCACATGCTTGCCTCCTTTTGAGATGTGCTCTGAGAAGGTCACTGTAATATGTGGACCCAGGCCCTCTGCGATGAGATTCATATTGGCTGGATACTCCCAGAAATGCAGCCACGTGAGAGGAGTAAGCAGGGATTGGTTGCTATTAAGAAAGAACAGTGTACAAACTACAAGTAAGGAAGAAGTTCATTTATTCATCCGGCAAGTACTTACTCAGCATCTACCATGTCCGAGGCACTGCTGAGACACTTGAATGAGGCAGTCAGTGCACAAGACAAACCAGGTCCCCGTTCTCATAAAACTTACATTGCATTAGAAATAAATAAGAAACAATAAAAAAACAATGGTAGTATTAAGTGCTATGCAGAGGGTTAAAGCAGTGTTTGGCAAAGAGGGGATACTTTGGATTGGTTAACTGGCAAAGCCTTCTCTAAAGGAGAGGCCATTTACACTGGGAAGTAAGCAGCTACTGAAGGTCAAGGGGACAGCATTGCAGGCAGAGGGAGCAGCCCGTACAAAGGTCCCAAGTCAGGAACAAGCTGATGTCTCTCTGGGAGAGAATGGCCAGTCTCTCTGGAGCCCAGTAGCAGGAGGAAGGGGGTTTCTGGCAGTGGTGGGGCTCTGCAGACCAGGAAAGAGAACCTGGATTGCATTGTGTCCAGGAGAAGCCACAGGAGGCTTGAAACTGGAGGGTGGGAGGTGGATGTGTGACATCATCTGACATTGTTTTTAAACACAATCACTCTGGCAGATTCCAGTTGGGCAAGAGAGTAAATGAGACCAGTTGGAGGCTATTCTGGTCACTTAGAACAGAGATCATGAAGGCAAGAAGCATTGTGGTACTTCTCAAACCTTAGCAGGTGACAGAATCCTCTGGCAGGTTCCACACCCAGAGTTTCTGATTCTGAAAATGACTCCAAGATTTTCGCATTGTTAACAAGCTCCCAGGTAATGCTGCTGGTCTGCAAAGCCCACTTTGAGTAGTATTGGACTAGACTGGAGATGCAAGGAGTAGATGTGAGAGAGGATCCCTGAGAAGGGTGAGGTCTGGGAGACCAGGTCTTCTCAAGGAGACCACAAGGATACACCTGCAGGGTCCTCTCCATGGTGACTCAGCCCTTAGGAATTTGTAAACTTAACTTCCTGGAACTTGGAAATTTCCAAGTTCTGTGAAATACTGTAGTTCTGTAGAGGCTGGAATAGCATCTCCCACTTGATTCAAACTGGCCAATAAGAAAGGTGCCTGTGGGGTGGAACTTTTTGACTGTTGATAAAAAGGGAAAGACCAAGCCATTCGGGGAGCGCGGCCACTTGGAATTCTTCTGTGCCGTAAGCTCCCGGCTGGTGAATAAAACCCTTCCTCTTATAAACGTGGTGTTTGGGTGCTCTTTCTCTCCGTTGGGCCTCGTCTTCCTGCAACAGATGGATGTCAACATATTTTGGAGGTAGAGTCAACAGGATTTACTGACAGATTGCAGGACAAGCACAAGAGAATAACCACTGTTGACTTTGAGTTGTTGGTCAAGCAGCTGAGAGAACAAATTCCAGCATATATTGAGAAAGGAAAATGAAAGGAGGGCAGATAAAGAGGAGAAAAGCAATCGTTCTCTTTTGGGCATGTTAAGTGTCAGACATTAATGAGACATTCAAATGGAAACGTTAGTCTGCCAGTGAGCACTTCGGGTGTTGAAGCAGGAGGTGGGACTGGGGAGACCTCAGGGTAGAGATGAAATTTAAGGTGATGGGACTGGAGGAGATGGCCTCGGGAGATGCGTGCTCAGGGGGGAGAGGGAGCAGCATCTGGATCAGTGAGCAGGAGGACAACCGGGGACAAGTGTCACTAATGCCGGGGAAGAGAGACTTCCAGGAAAAGGGAATTGTCAGCAATGTAGCTGGAAGCAAGTCAATAGGAGAGAGGCAAGGGCTGAGAAGAGGGACCGTCCGAGAAAGGAACCAACAAGAAGGACTGAGGCTCTGTGAGAACCCCTAAATCTCTGGAGCTGCAGCTGGAGCCTTCACGCGTGGGATTAGCCTCACCTGGAAACAGAAAGAGGCCCTGCGCTTTCCTTTCAGGACAGTAAAGGAAGAGAAACCTCAGCAATTCCATCTCGCCGCCCCCCCAGCCGGCCTCAGGTCCTGGGGTGGCACAGCTTGGACAGGAGAACAAAACCAGCTGAGTCCAGGCAGTAGGCCTGGACAACGAGAACCGAGGTGGGGACTGTCGGGGGATTCAGAAATGGCCCTGGATGGCTTCTCAGGCATCATTCTGGAAACGTCTTCTCTTTGACCGCCAAGAAACTAGCGTCCCTAGTGCCACCCATGAGTGATTCCTCACCCACTGTTTGTGAGCCCCGCAGTCTGTGGAAGCTAAACCCTGGCTCCACCGGCCGTCTCCTCCCTCTTCTGTGTTTTTGCTGGCTTCCTCTCGGCCGGCTCCTTCCCCTCAGACTACAATAATGCCACTCTGGCCTAAAATAAAGTTTGTTCCTCCACCCTTCCTCCCCCCAGCTCCTGCTTTCTTTGCTCTTACCCCAAACTTCCTACGTGAGGCTGTGCTTCCTCACTTTCTAGCCCGTCTACACCCACGGGCATCTAGCTTCCATCTCTGCTTCTGGACTTGCTTCTGCCCCAAAGCCACAGCCACCTCCTCATCACAGCAGGGCCTGCTCCCTGCTGGTCCTCACCTCAGGCCAACTCTCTGCTGCCTTTCACACAATGGCCTCCCACTCCTTCTGGACACTCTCTCAGACCTCAGCACTTCACACAAAGGCTTCCCTTCCCCTGGGGTGGCCTGCAGACTCCCAGATCCTCTGCATTCAGGACTGGCCCCCTTCTGTCCACTTGACCCTCTCCTGGTGAGCTCATCCAAACCCTTCACAATCACCTGGTTGTGAATGGTGACTTCCTAATCGTATTGTCTGCCAGCTGTGTGACATTTCCATGTTCTACAGAAGTGGTTCTCAACCTTTCTAATGCCACAACCCTTTAATACAGTTCCTCATGTCGTGGTGACCCCCAACCATAAAATTATTTTCGTTGCTCCTAGAACGGTATTAAAGGGTCACGGCATTAGGAAGGTTTAGAACCACTGTTCTACAAGCATGTCAATGATGCCCCAAACCAAACCTAGACCCACAATCTGCACATAAGTGTATTCTAAGCACGTTTATTGAATGAATTGTTTTCTCCTTGCCCACTCCTTCCTCCTAAATATTAAAGAAAAAGTGGCAAACAATAAACAAAACACACATACCTCCTCTCCTCTGTCTGCCTTAATGGGATCACGTCACACTGTTTTCTCTCACTACATCTAATTGGTCACCTGGTCTCGTGGCTTCTGCCTCCAACTGTTCTGAATCTTTCCTCTTTTCTCCTTCCCATTCCTACTCTGCTAGCATCTTTCCTCCAGCTGACCAACAGTAGTCTGAGTGGCTATCAAAACTGGCTACACATCAGAACCACCCAGATTTTTTTTTTTTTTTTTGAGACAGAGCCTCAAGCTGTCATCCTGGAAAGAGTGCTGTGGCATCACAGCTCACAGCAACCTCCAATTCCTGGGCTCAAGCGAGTCACCTGCCTCCACCTCCCAAGTAGCTGGGACTACAGACGCCCGCCACAACGCCTGGCCATTTTTTGGTTGCAGCCGTCATTGTTGTTTGGCAGGCCCGGGCTGGATTCAAACCTGCCAGCTTAGGTGTACGTGGCTGGCGTCTTAGCCCGTTGAGCCACAGGCGCCGAGCCGAACCACCCAGATTTTAAAAATTATGATTTTATGCTTGAACCCAGGAGTCTGTGGCTGCAGTGAGCTACCACCATGCCGCTGCACTCCAGCCTGGGCAACAGGGCAAAACTCTGTCTCAAAACAAAACAAAACCCCAAGATTTTAAAATCCTGATTTTAAAAATGTGTCTTCCCCAGATTAATTAACTCAGAATGTCTGAGGGTAAAGCTGAAGTACTAATATTTCTAAAAATCTCTACAGATGATTATAATGTACAGTCAGATTTAAGAGCCAAAGATGGTTTTCTTCTCTAATATCCAGTATTTCCCTCCCAAGAGATAAAATCTGACATTAACACTCCCCTGCTTTAAAACTTCTTATGAGAGCACAGAGGTTTTGTAGGGTCATGAAACTACTCTGTATGATACTGTAATGACAGGCACATGTCACTAGCATTTGTCCAAGCCCACAGTATGTACAACACCAAGAGTGAGCCCTCATGTAAACTATGGACTGTGGGTGATAATGATGTGTCAGTGGGGGCCTATTACTTGTTATACATGCACCACTCTGGTCAGGGATGTTGATAATGGGACAGTGTGGGGGTACAGGGTACATTTGTGGGGGTACAGGGTGTGTGGGAAATCACCATATCTTCCTCTTAATTTTGCTGTGAACCTAAAACTGCTCTAAAAAAGTTAAGTTAAAAAAATTTCGGCAGATTTCTTGAAGTCTTGTTTCTGGAGATAACAGGAACCTATTAAATTACATACAAAACATTGTATATAGGGAGAGGATTCATTCATTCTCAAAGGAGTTTGATTCAAAAAAGATAAACAAATATCAGCCAGATAGCAGTTAATAGTTAACTTACTGTGTGCCAGGTCCTATGCCATGCACTTTGTCTATACCAGCTTTAGTAATATTCAAAACTAACCCATGAGGTTGAGTATTACCCCATTGTACAGATAATGATTAAGTAACTTCCCCAAGTCAGAAGTTCTGACACCCAACTACATCTACTCTTTACTACCTCCTTGGTTCCCAGGACTAATCAAAATCTTTTTTTTTTTTTTTTTGAGATAGAGCCTCAAGCTGTCACCCTGGATAGGGTGCCGTGGCATCACAGCTCACAGCAACCTCCAATTCCTGGGTTCAAGCGAGTCTCCTGCCTCCGCCTCCCAAGTAGCTGGGACCACAGGCGCCCACCA
>CAUYRH010172612.1:0-51636 GCA_963574655.1 Perodicticus potto | reverse complement strand
TTTTTTTTATTTTTTGAGACAGAGCCTCAAGCTGTCACCCTGGATAGAGTGCCGTGGCATCACAGCTCACAGCAACCTCCAATTCCTGGGCTCAAGCGAGTCTCCTGCCTCCGCCTCCCAAGTAGCTGGGACTACAGGTGCTCGCCGCAACACCCGGCCATTTTTTGGTTGCAGCCGTCATTGTTGTTTGGCGGGCCCAGGCTGGATTCGAACCCGTCAGCTCAGGTGTACGTGGCTGGCGCTTTAGCCTGTTGAACCACAGGCGCCGAGCCTTTTTCATTTTTTTTTAATATCCTGAGAACCTTGAAGTACAAAAGGACCTGGCCTCTCTGAGAAGCCCTGCTCAAGAGAAGAGCAGGTGGAATTCTTGGATATATAGTGACTTGGTGGTAACTAGATAAATGGGCTCAGGATAAAAAAGCAGATATCAGAAAATACTTATTTTCCTTTTCCCAACCCCAAATTGATTTTACCCAAAATAGTGTACTAATTTACCTTGTCTCAGATGTATAAACTGGGGTTCCCTGTGTCCTTCCCTAAGTTTCCTTACATAGCTTCCTAATGCTGTAAGGGGAAAGAGAGAGCCTTAGCTCATCTTTTTGGTAAAAATAATAAGAGGTTATTCAACAAGAAATAGAAAATCCTGCTGTACCAGAAAATTCAGTTAAGCTTAGGTTCAATTGGCTTCCTCCTGATGGCCAGCATTGTAGATTTCAGGCCCAACTCAGGCAAAGCTGGACATACAGTTTGCATCCAGGTTGCCTGGTAGATGAATGAAATAAATGAGGGTCTACCGAATTAATGTCATCAGTTTATTGCACTTACAATAGAAAAACAGAAAAAAAAAAAAACCTGCTTAGCCTTCAGATCAGCTCATCTCTTAAATAGTTGAGGCATTTGTTAACAAAATTACGAAACCTGTGAATGGTTATGTCTTTTTTTTGGAGTTTTTGGCCAGGGCTGGGTTTGAACCCGCCACCTCTGGCATATGGGACCGGCGCCCTACTCCTTTGAGCCACAGGCACCACCCAGGTTATGTCTTATATGCAAGTATTTTCTTACATCATGGCTATTTTCATAATAACATTTGAATGAATAAATAGGGATTTTTGAAAAGGCTTCTAGCCATTGGCCAGGGCAAGACTGAACGTGCTCCCTGTTGAAATGCTAAAAGGTTTGAGTTCTAAAGGAAAGCTGGTAAGATTGCACTGGGATTAGGTGCTGTGTGTTGAGGCGGTAGGAAACAGGTATGAACCTGCAATTGTTGGGGTTTTCACCTAAATTTTAGGGAATTTGATTCCCCCCCCAGGAGACTTTTCTTATTATAGAATACACATAAAATTTACTGTTTTAATCATTTTCAATTTTATATTTTGGTAGCATTAATTATGTTCACATTTGTTGCGCAGTCACCACTACCATCCATCTCCAGAACTTTCCATCATCTTCACACTGAAACTCAGTATGCATTAAACACTGACTCCCTCTCCCTTGGCCCTTGGTAACCACTGCCCTTTTTTCAGATAAGTAAAATTATACAACATTTGTCCTTTTGTGTCTGACTCACTTCACTTTAGGAAATTTGATTGTTATGCTTACTTTTCTAATTGGTTGCTGCTTTGGGGGGATAGTAGTAAACAAAAACAGCCTTGTCCAAAGCCATAAGTCTGAAATTCTGCCTCCAGCACTGCTAAAGTATTTCTTAAACTTTGTGACTAAAATGATGTGGTATCTTTGAAAAAGAGCTCTACATTCAGTTTTGTTGTTGTTTAGTGTGTATTTCTATTGTAAGAAAAATTCTCACAGGTGAAATTTTACATTTTTCTAAAAATGCCCCTTTTTTGTTATAGCTGTTGCTCTTCTCCAGGGCTGGAGGGAGGTTTAGCCTCCCTGAATAGTGGCGTCAAGTTGGGTGATGTGTGAGTTGTACCCACAAGGCACTAGGGCAGTGTTCTTCAACATTTTTTATCTCACGGCACAGTTGAACCTAAACTTCTGTGGCACACTTAAATTATGTTGATCAAAAAACAAAAAATCAGTAAAAGAGAGCATATAGGTACTGAGGTTTGAATGTCTTTTGAAAATAATTTCATTAATGACCTTTAAAAACGTTCAGGGCACACCAGTTGAAAATCACTGCACTAGCGTAACGTAATTGTCTTCTGCATTCTTTGATTCTGAGCCCCACCCCCACCCCAGCAGCACCCCAGGGTCCTCTTTCTGGAATCCATCTAGAGTTCCTAAGGGAGAAGGAGCATGTGTCAGGGGACAGAAACACGTTTAAATATCAGCGTTGGTACTGGAATCCTGAATTTCCCGTTTCCCTTCCCAGAAAGTCCCCACGCTTTGTCTAAAATTGTCTGTTAAAAAATTGCTCCTTCCAGTGTTTCTTGAGATGGTTTGTTCCAGTCTGCGGGCTGCGCCGCACCGCCTGGCGGCCGGCGAGACGTGGCGGGGAACAAAGCGCAGGGGCTGGCCGGGGCTTTCTGTCTGCGCGCCCCGGTTTGCCTACTCAGAATCAGGGAGCCCTTCTGCGAAGCACGCGCGGGGCTGGGAAGGAGGAGCGGCGTGCCGCCGACTTTCTGGACCTCTCATCAGGCAGTAAGAGGTGTAGTCGGTGTGTGTCAGGCCGACAGAGGGCCGCGGCTGGACCCACGTGTGGCGGCTTCCGGGGTCTGCCATGTGCCCTGCAAGCTGCGAACTGTTTCCTCCAAACAGCTCATCCTGCCTGCCGGTCTCCTGCATTTTGTTGCTTTGCTCAGACCTAACCGAACAAGGAGCCGCTCTGCGTCCCGTTCCTGCACACCCTGACTCATGAAAACACAATCTTTTTCTTTTAAGCAAAATTGGAAGAAAAAGAGAGAGAGAGAGAGAGAAAAAGGTTGCCATCCAGTGGAGGAAGGAGTAATTCCCAGTTTCATTCAGGAAAAAAAAAAAAAAAAAAAAAAACCGCAGGCTGAAATATGCTTAACTATTTTAACTTGACTGGGGATTTTTACCACTTCAAGGGTTTTTTTTTGTGACATCCGGAGCCAAATGGGTGCAGTGTGCCTTTAAGAAAAGAGGTGCCTCACCAAACTTCGCTGTAGTTGTATCTCACCACGTCGGTAGGGAAGGAAAGTGTTAATTTCTTATTTGTACACTTTTTTTCCCCCGACTTCCTTCCTATTCACTTCATTAAATCTAGAGGCAGTTCAGCATGGGAGCCGTCTGTATGTTGAATTAGGGCTCGCACTCTTGCGCAACACGTCACCAGTCGGAAGCTGGGGGTTTGCTTCTGTGATTTATTTCATTATTGTGCTGGTAAAAGGTTTGGAAGGGAATTCTTTTTTGGGGTAGTACTTTAGCATTGTATAGCAAGTTTTTGTGTTTTGTTTTTTCTTTTGGGCGCCCCCCCCCCCCACCCCAGGGCTGAGTTGAGTCAGTTGAGCCAGTTTAATAAATAATTTTTTAAAACAAAAGAACAGTTTAAAATCTCCATGAATAATTTTACTTACATGCAGGAGTAATCTTACTCTACTCTTTACGTGCGAAAAGCATTGGGAAGTATTTAGTGAATTGATTTCCATTAGAAAAAGACCCTTAGAAATCACAGAACATAAAGCCCTGCATATGGACGTGTTTGGGGGTCTTTGGGGAGGAGGGAAGAGGTTTTGTAGTTCTGCATTCCTGCATAAAACCTTAATTTTAAGGGGAATAATGGTCAGTACTTTTGTGTGTTTCCTTGTAATTCCAGAACCTAAATTTAATAAGAATCTGCACGTATTAGCAATTGTAATAAATATTGTTTCACTAGTTCTGTTTGCAATTTAATTTGTTTTCCGCTTCTTAGCTACTCAGAGATTTAGAGATTTAAAATCCAAATATCACAAGCTTATGCTTTGTTCCCTTTTTTCAAATTAAGGGGGGATGAGAGTAGTAATACCCCTTTCACAACTTCCCCCCCTCTTCATTTTATCCCACTGTAAAGAAAAACAATGAAAAATTTTACAGCATGAAACTGAAAGTGAAGTATCACAGTTGTTAGAGCTTTTCTTTAAAGAGAAGAATAACATTGTATTAAAATATTTAAAACTGAGAACATGAACATTGCTTTTACTTACATGCATTTAATGGGAAAAAAACTGTCTTTTATTTAAAAAATCATTTTAGATTGCTCCAAAACCATGCAGCTTATTTTAAAAAAAAAAAAAAAGCACTAAAATGAGGTATAAAATATCAAAAGAAGCATACCTTGTTTTAATTTTTAAAAATAAATTTGAATATTAATTTGTTTTCTTATTGGCTTAATTATTAAAATGCGAGCAGGAATCAGAAACCACCTGAGCTAAAATCTCTAATTCTGCTGCCTGGAATAATAAGAAGAGAAAAAATATGATAAGTAGTTGTCAATATTAAAACAGGCTGAAGGAGGAAGGCTTCGGGCCTTGTAGTGGGTAGAATGAAACAGCAGATTTGAGTATCCACAATCCTTTCAGTATTAAATTTTCAGTAAAATAAAATTACTTGTATATGAAAACATAGCCTTTCCCCAGCTCTCTTTTTTTTCCTGATCAGCTGATGAAGAGACTAGCAGCTCGCTGCTTTGCTGGCTTGTTAATTTTATCCCCACTAACTGTGATTTCCGATAGCCGGCCTGCTGATAGTGGTAAGGTAAATATCCTTTTTCGTTGCCGTCTTGAAGATTCAGTAGAACTACATCCCAGGCATGTGTAGGTGTGTAACACATCAAAAGCCGGTGTTCTCCGTATTTCTGTGTGCAACTGGGTGCTTGAGAAGAGCAGTACCATTAACTGTTGACAGCCTTGCATGCTGTATTTATTATTAGCATGTTCAGCCTCCAAGATATGCGGGACAATTTCCTTTTCTTAATCTTTGCTTAGCTGCAGTGTGTTTAGCTGTATAGTGGGTGTCCTGCTTTTAGGAAATGAATATTAATGAAATAATGTGGAGCTTTTTTTTTTTTCCTTCTTCCTTTTTCCTTATAACTCATCAGATCTTGCCTCCTTCATAGTGGTTATCTGAACACTGTAGGATCGTGATGGAAATTGTCTTTTGATTATTAAGGCCTAGGCTCAGACTGTCCCTGAGGATTCTGTGTGCATGTTGCTTCTATGGATTTGCACATTGGAGGATGCATAGAAAACATATTTTTTTTAATCCCACTGGCATTTTCAACATGCCAGGTTGTTTTGTGTTCTGTACCAGGTTTTCGTCACAAAACCTTTCTTTTGCAGGGGGCATTGTATATAAGTGAAAGAAATTATGTCTGAGCTGTAATCACTCTTTATATTGATTGTTATACTCACATGATCATAAATATTAGCCATGTTTGGTGCTGTGGAGAAATGAAGGTAATTGCCTTATGATTAGAGCTCTTTCAGCTACGAGAAAGGATTGATTATCATTTGCATACTGGAGGCAATATTGAGAGGCAGGAGGAACAAATAACAACATCAGTTATTTTGTGTGAGAAAGCAATCTCAAAATGTAAAGATTTTTTTCAAAAGAATTTCTCTGCCATGTTCAAATTTTATCTGGGTTTTGTGGTTTTATGGGGCTTTTTTTCCAGTTTTTGTTTTCCTTTATTTTTCTTCTTTTGAGTTTGAGATTTACAAGGGAAAAAAAAAAAGTTTAAACTTCTGGGTCTGTCACATGGATCTGTTAGCCCTTTATGAACAGGTTTCTTTTATACCTGGTTGTTTTTATAGCTATTTTATTATCTCTCTGCATTAGTGCTGCTGGCTCTGGTTTAAAGCAAGCGTTTGCAGGTAATTGGAAAAAAGTGTTTGTTGTTTGTGAGTGTGTGTTCTTTATCGGATGATTTAAGTGCGTTTACCAAGGAATGTGGCTTTGTACTTTCCTGTTCCCTTGTTTACTAATTGCTACGTTAGAACAAAAATCTGGATGGAATTTTGTTCTGTGTTGTGAATTATGAATAAATTGATGTTAAACCTCTAGAAAAGGTCAAAGATTGTATGATTGTATGGATGTGTTCTTAGGGAAATATTTTTCTTCACCCAGTCCTCATTTTTGTTTACCCTCCCCCCTCTTACAGCAATGAAACAGTTAGGGTCTTGTTCTTACATTGAGCTAAAATTTCGCTTGGATGTTATCAAACACTTGCACATATAGCTCTTTTAATATTCGTCACAGTCTTCTTTACTCAGTGTTTCCGGCCTTCAACAATGTTATTTTGCTTATGAAGCAGACTTGTGTTAAAGATGCATTTTATCTATTAGGGTAGCCTTCCTTTTTTTCTTCTTCCTCCACTGATGTCTGCTAACTTTTACTTTTTTTATTAGTTGGTTTCGTTTTATTCTCATTGTTTAAACGATATATATAAATATATATATATATACAAACAACATGCTTTTTTTTTTTTTTTTTTTGCTGTTGGTTATTTTCTTGTCTTGAATTTTTCTCCTTCATTTCCGATTATCAGGCCATCGAAGACGGCAATTTGGAAGAAATGGAAGAGGAAGTACGGCTTAAAAAACGAAAAAGACGAAGAAATGTGGATAAAGATCCTGCAAAAGAAGATGTGGAGAAGGCTAAGAAGAGAAGAGGCCGCCCGCCAGCTGAAAAACTGTCACCAAATCCCCCCAAACTGACAAAGCAGATGAACGCTATCATAGATACTGTGATAAACTACAAAGATAGGTGAGTGTTTATGCCTTCATCTTGGTCATCCTTCGCCAGGCTATGAGTGGTACTACCTAAATAGAGCAAGACTATGTCATGTGTTTTGTGTTTTATGGTTTTCTCTGCAAAGGCGTGAGTAACTTTGTACCATGTTCAAAGTGGCCACTTTTGTAAAATGTTTCAACAGGTATTAAGACAGTTGGAAATGAGTTTAGATTATAAAATTAAAAATATATAGGAAGCAAAGACAGATTCTTGAGGACCTCCAAAATGCCTTTATTTGCGTGAGAAGGTATTGGGATGATGGAGTGAAATTATTTTTGTGGATTGAATTGTTAGAAAAAGACGAGTCCTAGTATGTTGAAGATAAATATTTCATGTTGAGCCTCTTTTTAAAACCAAGGAGATGCTTCATTGAAAATACTGTTTCTTCTTTCATTCTAATACTTGAATTTCTGAGCATTTCTCAGAGCCATCTCTCTCTTCTTAATAATACGTGTACTACATAGTGTGATTTTTCAGCAAATTTTATCTTTCTCGTGGAACTTTTAGATGGGAACTTTGAGAAGGCTTTTCTGGACACTCTTCCCAGAACATCTGAAACAATAATTATTTGAAGACCAAAGCAAAGACATTTTAGGGTATCAGTCAGTCCTAAAGATAAACTAGTTTGGCTACACTTTGGTTAGTTCATATTATTTATCGACTTGGTTACCACTTGTTAACCATGTAATGATGTTTTCATTTGAAGATATCATCTCCTTTCAGTTAAACAATTGACAGGAAACGAAACAGACATTTTACTTCTCTAAATAGTGGTATCAATCAGTTTTTAGTTAACAAAACATTTTTTTTTTAATTCCCTCAAAAGGTGCATCATTCCTGGGGGTACTGAAGTATCAGGGTGATGTGTGAAGTGGATAGAGCAAATTCCTATTCCATCTCCCTGCCCCCAAAATCCATTTAGTATGTTGTCATCCAATGGAAGGTGTTTCAGATATTAAACCGGTAACAACAGGTATGATTCTGTACTTGATCTTAGCCAAAAGGCTGAGTAGCAGGTGTTTACTCATTTGACATTAGTTTGACATTAACTGGTGTTGCTCTATACACCTGGAAGCATTTAACACGCATAACTAAGTTATGTTTTTAGTTTTTCAGTGTGACTTTGTGGTGCATGTATCCTAACAGAAAGGAGAAATTTATTATAAAGATAAAGTAGTATAATAAGCAAGACCCTTACCATCATGGGATTTTCTCGTTAAGCCTTTTTGTATTCGATGTTTTCCGAAATGGTGAAAAAGGAGCAAGGGGAGATATTTGTGAAAGGGTCAATTTCTTGCCTCTGTGTACCCACTAGGCCTTTCGATTCCATGCTTACTATTTTTCTTTCTTTCTTTCTTTCTTTTTTTTTTTTTTTTTTAAAAAAAAAGTACATCCCCTCTAGGGATTCGGAAGTGACCACAAAGGGCAGCCCCATCATATTGGGTTTGGATCAGCTGTTCATTGACATAAGGGAATGGATGTGATCCAGGAAAGAAAATTTTACCACAAGTCCATTCCTTGTCCAGAGTGAACATGAAACTTCCTTGTAAACCAAGAATCAGTAACACTCTCTGTCAAGTTTCTGTTCACCCCCAGTTCCACTTGTAGGTTTGCCATAGATCAGAACAGTTTCCAGGAAGGCAGCTTGGATTATGTCTTATTTTATCAGCCCCCGATAGGAAGAAGACTATTGCTAAGTCGAGTCGAGAGTATCACTCTGCATATACCTCGAACTTTTGTGCCTTTGTGTCAGGGGAGCGTCCGTCTGTTTCTCTGGACAGACATGCCTTGATGTGCAACAGGCATTTTGTTCATTACTTGCTGAATGAGTCTAGGACTGCAGTAATATTAAGAGGGCCAAAAAAAAAAAAAAAAAAAAAAATTAATCGTTGGAGATTTAAAAGTTAGTCCTCTAATTCCAAGACAATGGCTTTGTCTTCCTTTAGTGATGTAAAAGAAGTCATTTTGTGAACAGATTGTTTTATTTGGTTTTATGTTGTTGGGAGTTTTTTTTGAGGAGGATGGGGAACAAATACATAAACCTAGAGAGACTTCTTCTAAAAACTTCAGGGGTCCCTTCTCAACTCCTTATCTTTCTGAAAAAGCTAAAAACCTGGCAGCACTCTGCCCAGCTGTCCCTAAGATAATAATCAGTGGGAGTGAAGAAGTGGAAACCGCTTCTGTTTGGGGCAGCAGGGTCTGGATTGCCACAGTCCTCATCACTCCCTATCGTCTCTCCTGGATGGAGTGTGCATAGCCAGTTACCTTGCTTTTCACATTAGGCTCACTTCCTTCATTTGTAATACCTGCTGGCTCCATAGCTGTTTGAGTTTGTGCCTTCCTGATGTACACAGCTGTGGGCTGACCACTTAGATGAAAACCATCCCAAAGTACAGAGTGGTATGAGATTACAGCCCTTAAACCGCAGCTAAGCATTGCATGGTGGTTTAGAATACGAACTCTTGTCTCTATAGTCAACTGCCTGAGTTTGAATCCTGATGCCAGCATTCACTAGCTGGAGGACAATACTTAACCTCCCTAAGCCTCAGTTTCCCCATCCAAAAAGAAAAAGGATGATTACTGGACTCACCTCTGGAGTCATTATGAGTCATAGATGAGTTATTATAACTCAGGTTCTTTGGACAGTTTAATGATTATTAATTAGCCTTTCAGGCTATTTGTAGCTAATCAGGCAGGTGAATGGACCTCTGTACACTGTAAAGAAAATGTCTTTTCTGGGAGTGGTTTCCATGATTTTATTTCCAGAAACAGAAAGTACAGCTTCCCTGGGACGGATTGTTGACTGTGTCTTTAGTTGTACTGTAGGTAAAGATATTGAAATATTTTAGCATGGAGATGTTAAGCAGCTTTTTCTCCCATTTTCCTGGTTTTATTTAATTTTTTTATTTAAATACTTTCCTTACTTTTTTCTTTGAAAGTACCCTCGCTAAGGCCCATTCTATTAGCTCTCACATTTGGGTACTTTCTGGGGGGTATGTACTAAATCTCCTACCACTGCATGTTTCCTGTACATTTCATGTTGATTATCCTCTGGAAAAAGCACTGACTCTATTTATATTGTTGGTTTCTCTTTAACTTGGTACTCAAGTAGGAGGCACTCAAATTAGAGGGCCTTAATTAGACACAGTGTCATATTTTTGGTTGGATTTAGAAAATGCTACTGGGAGACGAACATCTCACTATGTTGAAATTTTTGCACCATTAAAGTCAGTTGCCAATATAGTAACTCAACCTACCTGTGAAAGAAGTACCACCTGTACCAGTCTCCCTCCCATCCCTAGTCCAACATTCGGGCTCTGACAGTTGTGTCAATTAGCAGTGTATTAAATGAGAACTGCCGTCTATATTTATCTGATATATAAGAAGAATTAATTAGCTCTCAAGAGACAGGTGTTTAAAAGTTCTTGCAGTAACCTAATCGTTTGTACCCTCATATTAATCTGAAATTTAAAAAAATAATAATTCTAAATAAAAAAAAAAGTTCTTACATAATTCTGGGACAGATGTATCTTGTTATTTTTATAAAGAACTAAGATAATTTATGTGTCTATTTATTGCTTTTGTGTTTAGTGCCAGGCCTCCTCTTTTTTAAAAGGAGAATACTTTTGAAAACGTGAGCCAGAAGAGCCAGTAATTTGGTGTGATTCATAAATGTAAAAACCTTCTGCAGTAATTGGTGTCAGAGGTAGTGCTGGTCTGTTCCCGTGGTTCCCACCATTTTATTGCCCAAACAGAATATTTTATATTAAGCAGTATTACAAGGCTTTGTTTTGACTTGTTAAACATGCTTTGTTTTCTGCTTGTGTAGAAAGCTTTGAAAAATCATACTTTCAGTATCTATAACGTTTAACCGAAGACTGTTTCTTTGGAAAAGGATTCATTCTAATTTTTATTTTTACCCTTGAAAATTGCCCCTGGGGTGAGATATAGAAGAAGATGATAAAGACTAGGGTTTAGTGGAGTTAACAAAATCTAGAGACACGGCCTGTTGTTACTTGGATAAAAGAAAGAAGGATTGCTAGAGGCAGTCTTAAAGTTGGAAAGAACTTTTAGCTCTGCATAGTCCGACTTCCCACTGCAAGATCCAGCTTCCCACAACCCAGATGTGTCCCCCAGCACCTCTGACGAATGGCCATCCATCCTCCATGTGGGCATTCCATCATCTCACCGCTTTAGGAGGCGGTTCATGACACTAAAGGACAGCCCTAACCACATGGTTACTGCTTCCATTAAAACGGATTCCACCCTCTGACTTCTAGCTATTTTTTTTACTATACTTGGGCCTTCAGAGAATAAATCTGTTCTCATTCTTAGAAATGTCCTTTAAAATACTTATGAGCAAGCACATCCACCTCAGAACATTCTTCTTCGGGTTGAAGTACCTAACTTTGCTTTCTGAGTGATGCCTAGACTCTGGCCACACTGGTCTGCCTCCTTAGGAACATGCTACTCTCTTTATGTACCTTTTAAAACATGGCACTCGAGCTGGGCATGGTGGCAGGCACCTGTAGTCCCAGCTACTCGAGAGGCTGAGGCAGGAGGATCATTTGAGCCCAAGGAGTTTGAGACTTGCAGTGCTCTCTGATCACCTCTATAAACAGCCACTATGCTGTAGCCTGGGCAACACAGTGAGATCCCTTCTCAAGCAAAAGAAAAAAGAAAACATGGCACTCACACCTCCAGAGGTGTTCTGGCAGCTCATTGCAGGGTGGTTAGCTTCTTTTGTGTGGACGCCAGGATTCTGTTAACATAATTCCAGAGTGTGTTTACTTTTTCTAGCAACCTTGACACAGAGTTAACACATATAGAACATGTGACTTGAAGCACCTCACTCCTCACCCCAGCACACACACACACACACACACACACACACACACACACACACGCACACACAGCTCAGTTCTTAAATGAATGCTGTCAAGGTTAGCCGATGTTTCTGAACCTTCACCTGCTGATCGTGTTGTTGTGCCTATGCAGTGCCTTTTGTTACTTTTTGCCCCATCATTCTTGCCTGTTGCTCTCTGAGTTCTTATTTCTTAAAAAATAATTATGCTTACTTATCTTTCTATGTTTTCATCATCTGAAAATTTGATGTCAGCTACGACTGAGAAGTGTTTAGGGGACAAAGAACAGGTCTCTATGACAGGCCCCTGAAAATCACTTCAGGCCGACACAGCTATTTTCACCAGTTGTCCTAAATGTAGATTGACCATCAGTGAACTGACATGGCCATGCTCCCCTGTCACCCACATTCGTCCTTTCTCAAGGTTTTAAAGAAAGGCTAAAACCAAGATACACCATGCTTGTAGCCTCTCCTAAGGATCAATCTAGAAACCCTGCTGAAAACCTGAAATGAGGTTAGTTTGCCACACTTTTTCTGAGAGACCTCCTGCTGGTACTTAATGATGTTATTTATCTTTTCTAAATAGCCCCGTGGCATCTGAATAATTTCCTCTGATTTTTTACCAAGGGTCAACATCAAGCATAACAGTTTCGTTTCTTATTTTGAAATCGGGACTTTGGCTTATCTCTGGTCTTCTGATTCCATTTCTGTTCTGTGATTTTCTAAGCATTATTGGCAGAGGCGATCTGCGCAGTCTTTCAGGATGTAATTAGTTTGCAACTGGACACTTGAACTTATTTGAAGCGGCTTGATATGCTCTTTCTATCACCTCTCCTATCAGGAGCTTTTGTGCAGCAGAGGCCTTGCTTTTCAAACCAAAGAATATGGAACCAGGATGTGAGTAGGGTGTCCTCACCTCCTCCCTCCCTACCAGTTGTTTGAAGACACAGTCTTGGAGGAGCAGCGCACAGGAGACTAACCCTGCCGTCTGGAAAGGCTTTGGATATCAGGTCCGGCCTTGTAGAGGCTGCCGAGAGGCGGGCGAAGGAGGCAGGGGATGCCCTCTGGCGACCAATCTGTGCATACAGCCCCTGCACCCAGCGGGGCCCTCCTGCCATCCTTGCACTCTCCCCCCAGCAGTTAATATGTTCTTGTCCTCAATGAGCTCTGCTGGTATCATAAAAATTGGGGTAAACTTCAGCTTGTTCTGAGCTTAGTTCTCTTCACATCAGAGAAAATCATTCATTCATTCAGGAAACACTCACTGCGTCGTCGTCTTATTTCCAGCCCTTCACTGCCGAGGCCCACCCTGCAGTGGAGGAGACAGCTCTCTGCTGGGTATTACTGAATGGGCAGCCGGCCTGGGGAATTGTACAATTCTCATACCCACCGGAAATAATTTGTAGTGTTTTCCTCATTTTGAGTAAGGCTGAACTACTGTTACTAAAGCTGCCATATAATCAACCCATTCTCCAGAAGGGCTGGGTTCTTATTTAAAAATGTTTCCAAAGCTATATCTCCAAAGTGCTTCACTTGAAGTGCATTTAGGTATTTCCTGAGTTGAAGGCTTTCCCACATTGATGGTCATCTGATGGACTCTTCATTTTGGTGTTCATACTGCCTTCCTAAGATACGTCAGTGGTAACATAGGTTTTTAAAACCAAATTCATGTCCCTGTTTTTTATTTATTTGTGTGTTTATTTTGAGACTGAGTCTCATTTTGTTACTCTAGGAAGAGTGCTATGGCATCATAGCTCACAGCAACCTCAAACTCTTGGGCTCAAGTGATTCTCTTGCCTCAGCCTCCCAAGTAGCTGGGACTACAGGCACCTGCCACAACACCCGGCTCCTTTTAGAGACGAGGTTTTGCTGTGGCTCAGGCTGGTCTCGAACTCGTGAGCTCAGGCGATCCACCCACCTCAGCCTCCCAGACTGCCAGGATTACAGGTGTGAGCCACCACACCTGGCCCTCATGTCATTTTTTTAGTATTCTTATTCACTGTCTTATTTTTAGGTTTTTTTCATTTGTACTTCCTTTTTCTAATTTTTTATTTTGAGGCAGAGTCTTACTCTATTGCCCCAGGCTAGAGTGCTGTGGCCTCAGCCTAAGTCACAGCAACTTGAAACTCTAAGGTTCAAGTTATCCTCCTGTCGCAGCCTCCCAAGTAACTCAGACTACAGTTGCCAAACCCAGCACCCAGCTAATTTTTTCAGTTTTAGTGGAGACAGGGTCTGGAACCCCTGAGATCAAGCAGTTTTCCCAGCTGGGCCTCGCAGAGTGCTGAGATGACAGGTGTGACCCACTATGCTTGACCTGACTTGTACTTCTGCCCCCACCCCCGGACAGTCAGATTGCTGACTTATGTGTATTCATTATCAGAATGATTTGAACTTTTTCTGCCAAAATTTTTATTTTGTTCAGAACCTCACATCTCTGTTGAATTCTAGTCTCTGTTAGTCTCAGATCCTAGAACTATGCCTTTCTTTGAATTATTTACATGTTCTAGAAAGTGTCTGAGATGTCATCTGTACTTGCTAGGTTTCTCTTCCTTCACTATTAACATGCTGTGAGATGACATGGTCTCCTCTAGCTTCTGTACCCCCTTGGTCAATACCAGCATCATCCCAAGGTCCTAAACGTGAAAGAGTAAATGTTTTCCTAACCCTGTGCCTTATTTCTGACACATGTTCAAGTACAGAGGCCCCTCAGCACACCCAGCAGTGTCTCCCAGGCTCCCTCCTCCTGCCCTTCCCAGCCTGGTCTGACTGTGGTGCTGTCGGCGTGCCCGCATGGCCTCGGGGCTCTCCTCTGAGGCACCTGTCTGGTTCTGTACCATTGAAGACCTTTCTGTAGCTTCCCATCGCCTGCCAGTGATTCTCAGACTCCTTAGCATAGGAGAATTGTCTTAGCACAGTCTGTACCGGAAGACTTTCCTAACTTCTTTTTTCCAACACGCCCCTCCCAGCTCTCCTTATATTTCTGACATTTAAGTAAATCTGTGTGTTTGAAAAATACATGTACACTGTCATCCCGCTAGTCCCTGGTTAATGCTTTTTTCTCTCTGCACTCTTTTTTCTCTCCCCACCCCCAACACACTCTAAGGCAGAGTGGGGTGGTGGCCTTGAGGGAGGATTTGGAAGTGGCCGAGAGTAGGATGTGAATGCCATAGGGTGCTGCCGGCACCTGGAGTAAGGTCCGGAGGGTTTGGAGGGCTTCCCAGGATCCATCAAACCTGACAGCTGCTTCCCTCCCACCACACAAAGGGACACCAATTTAGCAGCTTCAGAAGTCCTCAACTGAAGAGGCTTCCCCTGAGGTCTGTAGAGGGCTGAAGACCTCAGGTGCTGGTTTATTTTCATTTCCACTTGAAGATCGTGGATTCAATGATCTATTCAAAAAGAATAGAGTTCTAGGAAGCAGAGCCAACTACTTAGATGGCATACAGAGCCCGAATTCACGGACACTTGGACGCATGTTACGTAGCCTCTTTGTGCGGGCCACAGTACAAAGCACTTTATCCCACTTCGTTTTCACAGCAGCTTTCTGGGGTAAGTATTATGCCCATTTTACCAATGAGGGGCTAGAGCTCTGTAGGCCAGTGCTACCTGTTCAAGCTCACATATACCCCCAGCAAGTGGCTGCCTGTCTTCCCCTATTTCTGGAATAATGAATGGGACGTGTGTGAAGGGAAATGGGACCAGGGCAGTCGACAGTTCTGTGTTTGGCAGAAGCAAAAGGCCCAGAGAGGTTGGGAAATCCACTTTGCCCCCCTTTTTGGAGAACTTTCTGTTTTTTTTCCAGAATGAGATTCTAAACATAACCCCATGTGATCTTCCAACAAGGCAGGTAGGTGAAGAGACCGAGGCTTGGCGAGTGAAGTGAATTACACCAGGTTACTCAACCTAGGAAGGAGGTGCCGGGTGGGACACGAACCCAGGTCTTCTGACTCCAGTGTTCTTTCTACTCTATCACAGGTGTAACGTGGAGAAGGTGCCCAGTAATTCTCAGTTGGAAATAGAAGGAAGCAGGTCAGGATCTGTCTTGAATTCCCATGTCTCTGAACACAGGTATCCCTTGGTACACGAACTAGACTGACTCGTAGAATCAGGCTTTGGAAGCAGACTTCTCTGTTCCCCTCCTTATCACCCCTTCTTGGAGCCGGGGATGGAAGCATAGATATTCTTAAGCAGCTGTCGTGGCTTGTGAAGTTGTGCTGTGTTTTAACCGTGGCGTGTCCATTCTGTACATGCACTTCTTACAAAGGTGTTGGGAGCTTCCCGAAAGCCTGCCGTACCGCAACACCACGTGTGGAGATGGGTTTCTGTTCCTTCCCCGCTTCCAGAGCAGCTTCTGTTGTCTGTTCCCGCTGGCTCTGTAACTCTGTGCTGTCTGGGTTTAGAAGCTTACTGCTCAGCACCTGTGGTGGCTTGCCCTGCAGGACGCCGCGTCTGAAGCTCAAGTTGATCTCAGAGTGCAGGGGGCAGTTGCCGAGTCCCCTCCTGTTTGTGCAGTGGGTTGGGGTTCAGGGTGTGACTTCCCCTCCTCCCTGTTGTTTGTGGTCCTCAGCATCCTAAGTCAGTCTGTTGAACTTCTGTGTGGCTTTGTTTCTGCTGGGGGGAAAACAGAAGTGCTTTTCTCCTGGGATGTTGTAAGAATCTGGTGTTGGTTGAGCTAGGGAATTGGATGTACATAAAATACTAGGGCTAGGAGTTGTTATTAATATATCAAAAATAGCATTTCTTTCCCCCCTTCAATTTTTACTTTTGATACAATGCTTTCTCATCCATATTCCAACTTTGTCAACTGACCCCATAACATTCTGTATAGCATTTTCCCCCACCAGTGTAGGATCCAATGTAGGGAAAAAGAATTCAGGCTGTATCCTGTATTTCAGAATGAATACTGACCGCCAGTTGTCGCATTCTTTTTTATTTAAGGAGATAATAAAATAGGAGCGATTTATACCTACTCATTTCTGGTGGTGATGAAAGTATTAGGCAAGAGTGTCAATTTTTGATTTTTCTTATTATTGTCCAGTAAACAATAATTATTCCTAGAAAACAGGCCCACAAACTGTAGTGTCTTCTAAGAAACGTCGAGAATCATTTTCTGGTTTTGCCGTTATGAGAAATAACTCCATGTGGATTGGAATTTGGTGATTGAAACAGCCAACGCTTGTCTGTAAGTTTGTGTGGTTTAAACAGTGCACCAAACTGGGTAAACACTTTGACCTCTGTACCTAGACAGGAAGCCTTCTGATCTAAACGGCATGGGTGGGCTAACCACCTACCCTAGCGAGTGGCATACACTTCACTCCCCTTTCCCCCATCCCCTCTTCCGTCAAAATGGTCATGTGACCATGAAAAGTAGATTAATAACATCAAAGGCTATTGCAAGTCTCCAGTGTCATGCCTGGGCTTTTCAAGGGAAGATGATGTGACCATACATAGTTAGGACCTACATAAATCCATTTTCACTAAAGACACATTTAAGCTGTCATTTCCAGAGGCGTAGCAAGGGGCTGGCACTTGCCTGCTCGGGGGTCTCTGGAGTCTGTCTCATCTCTGTCTGCCTGTCACATATACTTCCTTTTCCCATAAACTTGAGCCAACAAACATGATGTACAGGGATCGTATTGTGACAAATTAACCCTTCCTTCAGAGCAATTTGTTTTTTTGTTTGTTTTTTTAAGTCCTTTCTTCATATGTTCAGTAGGACTGAACATTTTCTATGTCTCAGTCTCTGTACATTTTGAAAATAGTAAAAAAAAAAATAAAATGGTGCATTTTATTTTACTTATTTATTTAGAGTCTTACTCTGTCGCACTGGAAAGAGTGCTGTGCTATCAGCCCAGCTCACAGCATCCTCAAACTCCTAGGCTCAAGGCCTCTTGCCTCAGCCTCCCGAGTCGCTGGGACTATATGTGCCCGCCACATCACCCCACTAATTTTTCTCTTTTTAGTAGAGATGAGGTCTTGCTCTTGCCCACACTGATCTCAAAACTCTGAGCTCAAGGGGGTCCTCCTGTCTTGTCCTCCTATAGAGTGCTAGGATTACAGGCATGAGCCACCACGCCTGTCCACAAAAGGAGTACTTTAAAGCACAGTTGGAAAGAGCTATGTATACGAATAAGCGCCTGGTATGAACAAGGTGTATGGACAGCAGGGTGGAGAAGAGCATCTCATTGGCTGTGGGCAGAGTGGGGATGTCCTGAGCAGACTGTGTGAGGGGAGAATGGTGGGCGGGGCAGAGGTACTCGGTGGCCTACGTGTGTGGGCAGCCGTGGACACGTGGAAAGCAGGCTACCTCCGGGAACACACATATCTCAGTGTGAGCAGCTAACTGGGGACCAGGAGGGTGACAGTCTAGGTTACGCTGGAGGAAGCAGCAGAGCAGATCCCAGAGCCCCAAACACTAAGTTGAGGAATGCTTGCATTCTTTTTAGGACTGGAGTCTCTAGTCACTGCAGTGACTGTTAAGAGCACTCTTGAGAGGACTGAGGGAGGGCACACCTGAATTCCTGGTGTGCTCGCACAGTGAGCGGTGCATGACGTTTGTCATGTGAGGGAAGAGAGGTGACACTTGGCAGCCAGAATCGGCTCTGGAGGGGGTCATGGAGACACAGGCAGATTCCTATTCAGAATTGTCACTCTCATAGTGTGTGAAGGACAGATTGAAGGAGGCATAGTTAGAAGGATGTTGTTAGGTGTAGAAGGAGATGTCCTTAAAATAAGGACTTGGGGTAGGTAGGAAGACAAGGAATAAATACTCAGAGATATGGGTGACACGACTTAGGAGGAGGGCGGATGTGTGAGGAGGAGGGGAACACGGAAACTCTACCATCTCTGCCCTGAGTGATCAGTGGGCAGTGGTGCCATTGACAGGAGTATAGTGGAAGGACAGTTGGCATGTGTGAAGGCACTGTGTGTACATGTGTGTTCACACATGTGTGTGTGTGTGTATTCAGGCCCTCAAACTCATCACAAGATGGCTGAGTTCTCTCCATGGCTATTAACAGCCTTGAACATTGTGATTATGTTGTTAGTATTGACCGCCCCTTAAGGACCAGCCAACGAGCTCTTTTAGACAAAATTTATTTTTAGCATTCTTGGCACCAGACATTCCATATTTCTTTAAATGAGAGAGAGAGGCTATAACAATGGCTCTCAAGCCCAATCACCTTCACATTCAGTGGCCCAAATTCGATTAAAGTGAAATTGCCATTAAATAGCAGTGTGACCAAGTTGATCCACTTTTAAGGAATTTGAGTTTGAGGACAACAGCCTTTCTTCCTTCACGCTGTTTTTCCCCTCCTTGGGCTCAGCATCAGGGTTGACATGCAGCCTGGGGAGGTCGGTGCCTCACTCATTGTCTGGGATGGCGTTTCCCAGAGGTGGTCGTCCACTTTGAGTCCTGTAGTTCCTTGGAGATTCCCAGTATGGTTAGCGGCTCTGGGAAGTCTTGCTGTAAAGACAGATGTTTAACATTGTTTAACCCACCATTACCCAAACTCTTTTGAAGAACAAATCCTCTTTTCAGGAAATACTGTTAATAATCCGTTAAGCCGGTGGCGCCTATGGCTCAAAGGAGTAGGGCACCGGCCCATGTACCGGAGGTGGCAGGTTCAAACCCGGCCATGGCCAACACTGAAAAAAAAAAAAAGAATAATCCATTAAGCCAGTTTTCTGTGGAGCACACTTTGGGCAATGTTGAATTAGAGCTCAACTATTACATTTAGTCCGGAGAGAATCTGCTCAATGAGGTGTGGATTCCAGGACTTTATTTTGCCCTCATTACAAATATTGATACTTTAAATGTTTACTGGAACAGGCTGCCTTGACTCCTGGTGACTTGACACTTATTTATGGTGCTTAGCCAATTATACCCACGTACAGCAGGTGGGCAGCCCACAAATAAACTTAGTACATCTGTTTTCTAAGGCACAAAAGTCCTCCCCTGGGCTTCCAGCATTAGCCTGGCCCCCAGTTTCCTCTGCCCAGGGTCTCTGCCTCTCAAGTTCCAGGCCAACATCAGCAGAGATGAACCCCTCTCTGAGGGAGGGGAGCGAGTCCCCGCTGGAAATAACAAAACAGATTTTCGTACAGAGCTGACGAATTGTTTTCCAAACCACTCTACAAACGTTTTGATCAAAAATGAATTGCCCTGAAAGATAGCAGTTATTTGGATAT
Source organism: Perodicticus potto (assembly GCA_963574655.1). Taxonomy (NCBI): domain Eukaryota; kingdom Metazoa; phylum Chordata; class Mammalia; order Primates; family Lorisidae; genus Perodicticus; species Perodicticus potto. The sequence goes on along the minus strand of CAUYRH010172612.1, from coordinate 31,892 downwards.
GTGTGGCCTCATATATTCATGGGGTAAAAAAATCTGTCTCATTCCTTTAGAATCATACCTAATATGTCTTCCTTAAAAATTTACCAAAAGGGCTATTGCAGGAAAAGCAGTATTCTGAAGATGCCTGCCATGCCCCACCGTTTAACAAAGCAGCGTGTCTAACTTGGGCACAGATGGTGGGGCATTTGATTTTGTTTGTCTGTAAGAGCTTTGTGCTTTTGAGTATGGTCACAGTTCAGCCAAAAGCTTTCAAGCATTTTTACCATTAAGAAGTGAGGGCTCGGGAAAGGATCAAAGGACAATTCGGGGGAAGGGAAAGCAGGTCCTTATGTTTCTAAAGGCAGGCATTCTTTGCGTCATGAGCAGGTGAGGTGGCAAAAGCTGGTGAAATGGTTGGCCAAAGAAGCAACAGGCTGTTCAGCCATCATCAGACTTACAGGCAGTGAGAATTCCATACGTTTATCTGTTGTGAAATTGTCAGGTGAGACAAAGAGGGTAAGAAACTAATAGTCCTGAGTCAGTATTTCCAAAAGTCAAATGATTGCTGGGTAGCCTTTGAAAATCTCTCTTCAAAATGTTTCCTCCCCACAAAAAACCAAAAACAATATTAATAATAATACTATCTGAATCTCACGTATGTTGCAAGCACCTCTGATTTATAGTAATTAATCCAGTGAGAGAATCCTGAAGAAGTAACTGGGAACTTCGTAGATTTAAATGGTTGTAATATATGAAATAAAATTTTATGTAACTATTTATTTGGCCTTACATGGTACAGTTAGAAAGGAAAAAAGGCCAACTAGTGAAATGTGCTATTTGTGGTGATATAAATAAAAGTTGGGCATATGACCCTTAGGCATCATTTTCCTGGGAAAAATAAAATTATACTGTTTTCAAAGAAGGTAACCTAATTAAAGTGTTTGAGACTTATTTTATTTATGGATAATATGTTTTTAAATTACATTCAATTGTAAATACACATTTTGTGGAATAAGAGTACATTATTATTGTTTATGCTTTGGCATATTCCCTTCTGATCCTTTTTATGCCTTTTAAAAAACTTTGTTGCAGTCTTACCATACTTGCCAGTTGATATCCTTCCTGTTTTTCTTTTTTTTTTCTCTTTATGACATAGGCAATTTTTTCATTCTTTTAAGCATGAAAACAAATAATTTTAGATTCTCTAGCATTCTATTATTAGTCCTTTCTTCAACCATTAAACATTTTGGCTGCTTTGTATTATTTCATTATTTTATTTTATTATTATTATTTTTTTAAGTTTGAATTAGATTCTTTATTTAAGACTGATACAAAGTATTAAGTAGTTCAGGTGATACATGGGTATTAAAGAAATGGTCAGTCAGCACTGTCTTTTGTTTTTTTGAGACAGAGCCTCAAGCTATCACCCTGGATAGAGTGCTGTGACATCGCAGCTCACAGCAACCTCCAACTCCTGGGCTCAAGCGAGTCTCTTGCCTCTGCCTCCCAAGTAGCTGGGACTACAGGCGGTCACCACAATGCCCGGCCGTTTTTGGTTGTAGCCATCATTGTTGTTTGGCGGGCCCGGGCTGGATTCGAACCTGCCAGCTCAGGTGTACGTGGCTGGCGCCTTAGCCTGTTGAGCCACAGGCACCAAGCCTATTTTATTTTATTTATTTATTTTTTGTAGAGACAGAGTCTCACTTTATCGCCCTCAGTAGAGTGCTGTGGTGTCACACAGCTCACAGCAGCCTCCAACTCCTGAGCTTAGGCGATTCTCTTGCCTCAGCCTCCCGAGTGGCTGGGACTACAGGTGCCCACCACAATGCCCGGCAGTTCAGCTGAGGCCGGGTTTGAACCCACCACCTTCGGTATATGGGGCCGGCGTCCTACTCGATGAGCCACAGGCACTGCCCTATTTCATTATTTTAAATAATCCTAAAATAAACATCTTCACATATATAAAGCTTTGGTCCATGTTTCAGCCTCGAGCAGATTACCAAAAGTAAAATGATGGGTCAGAGGGTGATTATATTTAAGACTCTGGATAAAGTCTTAGTACTTTTCTTTTTGAGCCGAGAAGAGAGGGTCCTTTCCCATCTCCTGACATGGGGCATTTGCTTTGCATAAACCTGATGCAACCTTGTTTTTTCTGATAACTCAGGGGCATTCACTATTCTTCATGATCCTTAGGGCCATTTTAACAGCCATCAATTCCATTACCAATTCCATTACCTACTCTGTTTTGCTGTTACTTCTACACTTCAAGAGTCTGGGAGGTGGGATTTCCAAGCTTGTTAGAAATTATCACCAATGAATACTCATTAAGACTGATAAGCCATCTCAGTAGTGAATATGGAACGCAGGTCCTTTAAGACACCTGGTTCATGGCTGGCTCAGGTTTCTGTGAGCTCCCTAGATGAATGAGATACTACTATGGGCTGAGGAAATTTTTTAGTGGTATGTATTAAACTTCATTGGAACCTGACCCTAAAACCTACTGCCCTGCAAAGTCGACCCAATTTTTAAAGTTTTCTTCTCGAATGATTTCCGGTGTTTGATTCCTTTAGGACCGTGATAACTTTTCTGCGAAATCTTTCTATCCCCAAGCGGGTATTCTAAAGCATGACATCATTTTCTTACCGAGGCAAGATAGTCACATTTTTACCTTCATTAATTAATGTAAACAAAACTTACTTCAGCTTTGGTTAAGATCTCTCTTTCAGAAGTAGCCAGTAGGAATTCCTATCAATAAATCAGCTTGAGCTTGTGAAAAGAAAAATTATAAGACAGGAAAAAAAGGAAAAGGATATCCTCACCAAATATCAATCTTGTTTTGGACTCGGAAAAAAATCATCCAAAGACATATAACAGTATAACAGCCGGTATTTTAGACTTCATAACTAGCAGATCAGTCTTCAGCACACCTGTAAGCCTAAAATGTAATCAAAGTTAAAGCTGACATTATGTAAAGTTTATAAGGTAAGCAGTCACCATTTTAGAGTCACAGTACTACAGATGTGGAATTATTCCTTTTGGTTTATGGAGGTAATGAAGAAAAAAGTTGATTCCCAGATGAAATACAACACATTAAATCTCAGTGGTGCGTGGGTCTAAAGCTGTGCACACGGGTCTGCAGTCCCCCACTTACACAGTGGTTTGTAGGGCTTTTTCATCTCACCTACTGTGTCATCATGGCCATCTGTGTCTCTGTGCCCTTTCACTTCTGTAAAGAGGTGACATGCTAGAGAAAAGGTGCCCATCATGACCTTAAACCCTTAAATACAATGTGTCTCTTTAAATTTGTATTTCAGGTTCCACTCCTCCCTCGTCTACCCTGTTTCTAATCAGAGTCACACTTGTTCTGAGATACCTCGTTGTGCAAAATCGATCTGAAATCACAGATCATCTGTGGACTGGGTGGGGTCGGGGTCCCACTTTTGTCCTGGGAAGCAGTGTGCTCTGAGGTAACAATTTATAGTTAGGCCTTCTATTGTGTAAAATGACATAATGGAAAATACCTTGGGGTAGGATAAGCATTTCTCCAGAAACAGAACACCTTCTGTAAACCATTCTACAATTAGTCCATTGTTCTCTGCTTTAAAAAAAGGGAAAAAAGCTAACATTGAAAAAAAACAACTCATTTGAAAAGGTATATTAAAAAAGCCTTTGTTTCTTGGCTCAAGTTGGAGAAAGAAATGCCAAGAATTCAAAACTCTATGAAGCTGTTTCATTTCCTTTTTTTGTTTATTTGTCTTACTTATTTTTAAATGTGTAATTTAGGAAAAAGTAAATTACTTTAGCCATGGGTTGTCCTGCGACCTCAGTGCATTCTATAGGTGACATAAAAGCTGAAAGCTGAGGACTCTGACTTCCTGCTGAACTGGGCCTCAGAGCCGGTTGTCCTGATGGAGAAGCAGGAGGAGGGCTTGACACGTGGGAGATATTCTTACCCTGTGGGGAGGAGAGAAAACAACAAACACAGAAGAATTAAGTGAGGGACTTGAGAGTTAGTGTAATATTTAGGAAAATGTCCTCCGTTTTCATGGAGAATAGATTCTTAATCCTGGATGGATAATAAAGTACAGAGAACTCCTCCCAGCCACACAGAAATGGATCAGGCCTAGAGACCTGGTCCTACAAGGGGACAGGGGACAGCACTTGGGGGTACACGGGAGAGAGGCTATCCTGTCTAGAAGCGAAACTGGTCAATAGGACAGGTTGGGTTTGCAAAGAGTAAGGACACATCCTGGAGGGCCCTGGAATCCAGCCGGAGATACCTGAATGATGACGCAAGCAACACAGTCCTCGGAAGGCTTCTTAGATAGCTTCCTGTCCCCGTTCCCCTTTTGCCCTTGTCCTTTACTCTTTTCTTGTTCCTTCAGATTAATAGGAGGGTACAAATGATTAGGTTACACTGTTTGCATTTGTAAGGTAAAGTTCATGTTGTAGTTAAGCCCTTCCTTTACTCTTAGGACGGGATAAGAGAAAGGGGAGTAGAGGTAATAAGTCCACTGGAGCCTTTCTTTTTGAAACAGAATAAATTCGGTTTCTCATTTTACAGAATTGGCCCCAAGTCTCAGAGCATTCAGCTCCCTTGTTTGTGAACCTAGACAGCTCTGGATTCATCTGCTTATGGGCTATAGAATTCCTAGGGCCTGACCGAGTTCAGAGATACCAGACCAAGGTTATTTTAGCCATTTTGCTCCTTAGAGCTTTATTACACTATTGGTCCAAACCACTTATTTTTTTATTTTACCAGTAGCACAGTTGGAATTAAGAGTCTGTCCATCACAGGTGTAGGAAGCAAAGATGTGCTGTAATCCGTCAATAGAAAAATGACACCATCTGTTGGCAATGTAGAAAATGACACCGTGGTGTTATTGAAGGGGGATCAGGTGTTAAATCCACAAGTACAAAGAGGTCTGACTTTGGGGTTGCTGCTAGGTTGTGGAGAGTGCTAATTATAAAGAAGTCACTTGTAGCAACAGAAAAATTAATATCTATAAATTACTTTCCTTGCATTTCATATGCTCCTTTTTTAAACAGATAAAATGTTTGAGTGTATAAATCTCAGAATGGTAGAAAAAGGTTAGCAATTGTGGTGTTGAAGGTGACAGTCAAGAGTTTTTTCCATATACTACATGGTGGTATGAGTTATGGAAGTACACATGCATTTATTGACCTGAGAGGGGTGGGGAGGAGGAGTGGTTGAAAGGACGGGAGAACACCTTGGATTTTACTACAATAATCTAAAAATCCAATTCCCTAGTAAACTGCAGCCTTCTTAAACCTCTTGTTTGCCTCTGATTTTAGGATTCATGAGGCCCATATGTGCATTAAAAAGTAAAAGCAAAAACAGTGACCAGTATAGAAGAAAAACTAGCCCATGCCTTTGACAGAAGATTTTCAGTTAATTTATGCAGGCCCCTTTGCACTTCAGCATTTTCCCCACTGGTTGCTAAGCAACCATTTGAGTTACTGCGCATGCCTTTTTTATGATAACTGTCATTATGATTACTTTTTAATTATACAACTGGGACTGTGGATTAAAACAGCATATTGTCACTTATGCTTTGCTACCCACCTTCTAGCATTCTCACAAACTCCTAGGATCACCTCCTGAAATTTACATGACAGTGATTTATGATTTTTTGATATTTCTGTCTTCACAAAGGAAGTAAAAATGGCATTGTAAGGGGAGCAAGATTTTTGTGAAAAATGACTGTACCATGCATCGCAAATCATTATTGATCTGGGTAGACCAGATCAGAGATTAGGATCTTGAGCCTAAATTATGAATGTCTTTGTTCCTTTAACCACGTCTGCTTCTAAGAGATGTTAAAAGCTTGTATTGCTTTGTAGCCTGTGTTTCAAAATTACAAAATGCTAAGTGTTTGTGGCTATTAAACCTGCTTTCAAATAAACCTACCACACATTTGGGGGAAGGGGTAAGCACTGATCCCAGAAACACGAGGCATCTACATTTGCTAAATATATTCTTTTTGTGCCCAAATTTCTGCACACACACACAGAAAGGCAGTGAAGCGAAGGGGTTCCTCTGGCAAATAATAATAATAAAGGTGTGTGTGGTTCATGGTGTATAAATTACCCTAAAAGGAATAAGGACAAGAAGACAGACACTAAGCTCATACAAAAGCTTTACGTTTGGGAGTATATTCTAACATTTTGAATTGCTTTGTAAACATGAAGCGAATTTGAAGACAAAGGAGTATAGAAATAAAGTCTGTCAGGTTTTTTTTTTATAACCAGTTATTCATTTACAAACAAAATGTTTGTCTAAATAGGGTATTTTAAATATTTCTATCAAAATGAAGAGATATATTTACTCTGAAAGAGAAACCCACAGTGGACGTACCTTATCATATGTGTAACAGAAGTGGGGCCCAAGTTGTATTTTAATGTGACTTTGAAGTTAGCACGAGGGGCGTTAATCTCTAGTACATTTGTGGGATTTTCCTTGACTTGAAGAGCCCCATGTCAGTATGCATGGGGTATAATTTGCTTTGTTGCCTTTTTCTGAAAAAAATAAAACCTTTCCTCAGTGGTGTTTGATCTGCTCTGTTTTTCTTTGTCTCACCCACCCTACAGTTCAGGGCGACAGCTCAGTGAAGTCTTCATTCAGTTACCTTCAAGGAAAGAATTGCCAGAATACTATGAATTAATTAGGAAGCCAGTGGATTTCAAAAAAATAAAGGTAGATGTATTGTTTACCCACTTTATTCTTGAAGTAAATGAAGGAAAGGTGTAAATTCATTGGCATGGTTCTAGTTGGGACTCAGCGTGGCAGCCTGTCTGTCCACTTACAAGGGCCTGCCCCCAGATAGGTTGGGATGTCCGCGTACCTTGCCTCATATGTTACTTCACCATGATGTTGAGAGCTCGTATGCTTTATTGCATTTCACTGGAGACCTTTCAGCCTCCCTCCAGGGGCTGCTCTTTTCTCCTGTCCTGTGCTCCTCCCCCCACTTAGAAGGAAGACTCTGGGAGGGTGCTCCTGGTGAATGGTGCTCCCTGGGGTTTGCAGTCCCGCATCCCTGGCAGGACTGGGTGGTGTGAAAACACAGGGAGAATCAGTCTTTATTAACTAAGTAATAATTGTTGCATTTTCCTCTTCCTTTTCTCTATCTCATTCGAAATTTCCATTAGGAAAGAATCCGCAACCATAAGTACCGGAGCCTAGGCGACCTGGAGAAGGACGTCATGCTTCTGTGTCACAACGCTCAGACGTTCAACTTGGAGGGGTCCCAGGTCTGTCTCCAGCGATCTAAAAAGCTCTTAACCTTAGATGTGCCTAGTCCTTTTAAGTAAAATATTTCATTTTCTATCCTTCGAATTATTACGCCTACCTTGGCAGAAGGTAAAAGGAAAAAATAAAGCCTGTATTTCCAGGTTACCCGTGTAAGTAAATTGAAGCTTCGGCAGTTTCAAATTACTTTTGTACCATAGCTGTACTAGCTCTTACTCACTCTTCCCTTCAAGGCTTGTCTTCTAATTAGAGGAGGAAGTCAAGTAAATCATTTAAGGTAATGCTGAAAGGCTGGCTCTACCACTCTTGATTTTACACAGATTGTGTGTTTGATTATATTTACCTTCATTTTTCTGATTGTAACCTTGAATCAGGAATTGAAACTACTGTGATTTAAAACAACACGATATATGTATATTAAAAAAAAAAAAACTACCTCTAATTGCTTCTAAAAAATCCTTTTTATTAGCCCAATGGCAATTTTCCTGACTCTCCTCCATAATTAGCAAGTCTGAGAGTATGTAAGTGAAATGGATTTATTAAAATAACAAGGGGGAGGACACTTTTACTTTAATTACACCTCAATTACTGTCACCTTTTGAAGGAACTCACTTTTTAAAATCTGTATATCTGGCCTAATGTTCTCCTACCCATGAAGAAGAGAGAACAAGACAGCATGTCAGCGTGACCCCCACCCAGTGCAATGTCAAACCATTGTTAAATTCCTCCAGGCTTTCTGATCTGAGTCTTTTGCCTTCATGTCAATTTCAGTCTTCAAATTGGAGAACATAAAATTTTAGAAATGAGTGTTTCTTTTTTTTTGAGACAGAGCCTCAAGCTATCACCCTGGATAGAGTGCTGTGGCATTACAGCTCACAGCAACCTCCAACTTCTGGGCTCAAGCAAGTCTCCCGCCTCCGCCTCCCAAGTGGCTGGGACTACAGGCACTCGCTGCAACGCCCGGCCATTTTTTTGGTTGTAGCCGTCATTGTTTGGCGGGCCTGGGCTGGATTCAAACCCACCAGCTCAGGTGTACCCGCTTAGCCCTTTGAGCCACAGGGGCTGAGCCAGAAATGAATGTTTCTTGAACAAACTCTATGTTTCTATGTTATTAGTAGTATTACCTTGACCAAAATGGTAGGTCTTGAATGCAAGCCTTCTGTGTTCAAGAAGGATGAAAGCCAGGATGCAGAGTGTACACAGACGAGTCAACAAAGGGGGTTTTTGTGAATGGTGATTTTGGTCTCTGGATAAATGTTTGGCAGTATGGTATCATCATTCACTCTCACTGTCTCACAGTTGAAATCAGGTGACAGATGGCCTCTGGAGTGGTTACCCTCCCAGTTCACCCAGATACTGGTTTGTCTTTCATTAATCACCTTCTGACCCTACCCAGTTAGTGCCCCCCAGCTTGCAGGCTCCCCACACACCATGCAGAATGAATTTCATCTCTGGAGACTGCTTTCTGAGGTCTCCCCTACACGTATTCAGCTTCATTTCTTACTTGCTTCTCCTCAGACTAAACAGTGTATATAGTCCATCCAGACTGACACCACAAAGTGCTTTCTCAGATGCACTTCTTCTAACTTTTAAAGACCATTTTATCTTCACGTGCAATTGTACGACATAAGAAATATGGAGAGTTCCCATGTACCTTGTGTGTCTTCACAAGATCGTAACATCTTGCATAACACAGTACCGTATCATAACCCGGAAAATAACATTGATGCAATACCGGGTGCATCTTTCATATTCTTGTTTCCTAAGAATCTCCTTCTCTTTCTCACCCCAATAGAACCTTCCTCACTGTTAAGATCTGGTTCAACGCTGATGTCGCTGGTACATTCTGCCCACCATCCCCCCATGGCTGCATCACACAGTGTTTTCTGTCTCTCTGTCTTTTGTTCAGTCATGTTCACTGCCATTATTGTTCATTTGTTGCTTATCACAAGCTGCTTATCACAACCCTAACCCTAACCTTAACCCTAACCCCTGACCCTATCCCTAACCCTAACCCTAACCCCAGTCACCTTTTAGAGTGTGAGTCATCTTTACAGTAAAGGAATACATTCCTGGGAAGTAAGGACCATTTCGTTTCCTTTTAAGTTTTTTATAAATTATGGTAAAAAGACATAACATAAAATTTCTCATCTTCATGAATTTTAAGCATACAGTTCAGTGGTGTTAAGTATATTCACGTTGTATAACAGATCTGTAGAACTTTATCTTGCAAAACTGAAACTCTTGTGCCTAATAACAACCCTCATCTTCCCCTCCCCCACCTTGCCAAATCTATGCATTTGCCTGCTTTATAGATAGCTCATATAAGTGGAATCATATAGTATTTGTCTTTTTGTGATTGACTTGTGGACTTGTGGACTTGGCATAATATCCTCAAGTTTCATCTATGTGGTAGGATGTGACAGGATTTCCTTCTTTTTTGAGACTGAATAATATTCCATTAAATGTTTATACCACTTTTGATTATCCATTCATCCATCCCTGGATGCTTGGCTTGTTTCCATCCATTAACTATTTGGAGTAATTTCCACCTGTTGGCTATCGTGAATAATACAAAGAAAATGGGTAAGCACATGTCTTTTCACGATCCTGCTTTTGACTCTTTTGGATCTATATCCAGAAGTTTGATTGCTAGATCATACAGTTCTATTTCCAGCATTTTAAGAAAAAGGATCACTCCTGAACTTTTATCTGAGCACTACCTAGGCTATCCTTAGGTATGTACACATACTAAAAATAAAGTGTTGATAGAATAAGTATCGGCTGGTACTGATAAACTGGGTTATAGAGAATAGCCGTTACTTTGCTAGGGGAATCGCATTTTAAAGAAGATTGCTTTACCACAGTATTACTACAGTGTTTGATAGAACAATTCAAATAAGAAATGGGTTTTTTTTTAAGTACTATTTATGTTGTCAAGGAGGAGGATATCTTATCCACTCTTCTCCCCCAAGTGCCTGCACACACACTTTGAAATCATTTCAACTGTATTCAGACATTCTACTATATCAGTATGTATGTCTGTGTATGAGTTCTGTTGTTTTGCTATTGAGTTTTGATGTAGGCATAAAAGCCATGGTGACACTTCTACTAAAATCCATGTCAAATGCAGCTGGTGTGTTGCAAATGGAAGAGCACGCTGCAATGGTGAATCTCGGGCCCTCAGCTTGCAGTTTTTAACTGGTGCCACTTCGCCCATTTAGATCTACGAAGACTCCATCGTCTTACAGTCAGTGTTCAAGAGTGCCCGGCAGAAAATTGCCAAAGAGGAAGAAAGTGAGGATGAAAGCAATGAAGAGGAGGAAGAAGAGGATGAAGAGGAATCTGAGTCTGAGGGTGAGCCCAAGCATGTGGTTCTTCCATGTCTTTGCCCATTCTCCCCAGCATGGATGCTTCTATAGATGTGAATGAAGGAGACTTTAGAGTTGGGTGGCTCTGTATTCAAATCCTTAGTCTATTTGGTCCTGGGTGAGCAACCGTGGGTCACGTGTTTAATCCTACTAATAACAAAGTTTCCTTGTTTGTAAAAACTGAGGGAATAAAAATGACCTCCAACCATGTAAAACATTTAGCACAGGGCCAGGCTCATGGCAAACATGCCCTTAATGTTACCTTTGAATGTTAGTATAGTAAAGATTTTCTGTCCAGGCTACTGTCAACATCACCTATCCATTCTTTTCTTTTTTTTTTAAATACATGTATTTTATTATTCTTCACCTATCCATTCTTAAGCACAGTGGTTCTCAAACCTGGGTTTCTGGGTTTTGCCTACAGTATTTCTCACTCAGTAGCCTGTGATGGGGTCTGAGAATAGGCAAGTTCTCGGGATATTTCTGCTGCTGGGCTGGGGACTACACCGTGACAGTTATTTTCTAATGCAGTGATTCAAACTGAATTGGAACTGTGGGCCTTTTTAATCACAGAATTTGGGGGGTGGTTTGTGAGAGGATACTGGCTGCTGTCTGTTATTTAAAAATTTAATAGTTTTTTTTTTTTTTTTTTTTTTCCTTTGCAGCTCTTGGCCGGGGCTGGGTCTGAACCCACCACCTCCGGCACATGGGGCCGGCGCCCCACCCCTTTGAACCACAGGCACTGCCCCAATAGTTTTTTTCATCATGGATTTTTTTGGCATTAATTTTGAATTTTTGAAAATATTCCATTAGAATATTATTTGATGACTGCGTTTAGGTTTCCCTTAAATTTTACACCCAAGAGAAGTACCTCCACTGTTCTTCTCTAGTACCCCCTGGTTGACAACATTAATATTCCAAAGATTAAGTCTGCTTTCAGAAGTCTAAAATTTCTTCTTACCTCATGATTTTTACCCCATATCCTCCTCTCAAAGTAAAAAAAATCCCTATAGTTATGGTCTGCTATGTAATATACTTTTAAAAAAGAATCAGATTTGTTTCTTGGAAACTTGGAGAATACTTTGTGAAAATAAAAAATATCGTGTAATTCCTTATGCTGATATATATTTAACATTTTGAGAAGGAGACTTCTGGATTTCTCTATATAAATATTATTTATGAAAGCAGATAGCATACTGTTTTATGCCATGATTTTCCTACTTATTAAGAACGTTTTCCATAGCAACAAGTGTTTTCCTACAGCAAGATATTAACATACATAATATTATGTATTGACAGTCATTAATGAATATACCCACATGTATTAATTGCACTGTTAATCAGGCTGTTTTGTTTTTTTTGTTTGTTTGGAGACAGAGTTTTGCTCTGTCACCTAGGCTTGAGTGCAGGGGTGCTATCATAGCTGACAGCAATCTGAAATTCTTGGGTGCAAGGGATCTTCTAGCCTCAGCCTCCCAAGTAGCTCGGACTATAGGCTGCACTATCACGCCCAGCTAATTTTTTCTGTTATAATGTTTGTAACTCTTGCTCACGCTGCTCTCAAACTCTCGAGCTCAAGCGATCCTGCAGCCTCAGCCTCCAAGAGTGCTGGGATTACAAGCGAGCTGCTGGGCCAGGGCCAGGACCAGGCTATTTCTACATAATCTTGTTGTGAGCATTCTTACCCATTAATTATTAAAAATATTTTAAGTAGTATCTGATGTGTACATATTCCTACACAGAAGGGAGTTTACAGCCTTGTAATATGTAATATGTGTCTTTCCTGACAGCTTCATGTACTCTCGGCATTGCTCTTTTAAGTGATTCTGCCTTCTTATGAATTTAAACTTTCTCAATTTTATCTACTTACTCCCTAGTTACAGGATTTGAAGAATATATCTCTGTAACCTCCCTTACCTATGTATTTCATCATCTTAGACCCAGATATCTAACCTACTGCCCATATCTACCCTCTTAGCCCATCTTACTTCTTTTCTGTGATCTCTTGAGACTTGATGTATTAATTTTCTATTGCTGCTGTAACAAATTACCACCAGCTTACTATCTCACAGTTCTGTGGGTCACAAGTCCAGCATGAGTCCCTCTGGGTTAAAATCAAGGCCTGGCCTCCTTTATGGAGGCTCTAGGGAGGAATCCATTCTCTTCTAAGCCTAGTGATTAGCAAGAGTTCAATTCTTTGTGTTTGTGGGACCAAAATGCCTGTCTTCTCGGTGGCAGTCAGCTGAAGGCTGCTCCCAACAGCATTCTTTGGCTCATGTTACCTTTTGCTCCATTGCCGAAGCAGGAGTAACAGGTAGACCCCTCTTCTTGTGTTCTCTCTTCTGCCTCCTCCTCTACTTTTAAGGCCTCGTGTGATTACATTGAGTTTACCCGAATAACCCAGAATAATTTACTCATTTCAAGGTCAGCAGATCAACAATCTTGACCCCTTTTGCCATGTAACATAATATAGACACGGTTCCAGAGTAAGGACATGTCAGGGGCAGCTAATATTTTGCCCACCACACTTGGTAATCAGGATTTTTCATGGGTGCATGTGGGTTCATGGGTTCATATCGTAACACCTGAGGAATCTGTTTGTAGAGCTCACTTAATGGTCTCTTCGTTAGCCTGCTTGTCCACTGAGCCTTTTTGGTAGGCCTTGGGAGGGACATACTCCCTGACACACAGGCCTGACAGCTGACAGCCCCACACTCCAGGGCACATTTGGATTACGGTCTAGAGGAAGCATTTTCTCGCCCTTACTGCCGTTCTTCTGCCCTTTCACACCTTACATGAATTTCCTATACTCCCTTGTCAGGAAAGGCCACGCTTCCATAGATGGAGATATTTCTCTTTGTCTTTCTGGATTATCTAGAAATACCCCGGGTGACTAGGCCCCCACATCTTTATGCATTTCCATTAATAGGTAGGCCTTTTCATCTCCATCTTCTTCACACCCTAAATTGCTCTATCCAAAGCAAAGAGCCCACCTTGAAGCTCTTTACGCAGACAACTGGGAATAATAGACTGAAGCTTGGACTAGAAATGCTATTTTGTGCAGTAGGATCTGCCAGCCTTTGCTGCCCTTGGGATGAAGAAGGGGACGTGCTACCACTACATTCAGTTTGTGACAGCCCCACTCTCACCAGATCTTTTGGCTGTTTGTTTTGGGTCCCTCCACTTCCTAAAAGAAGCCCAAAAGATCCTAATTCCTCCCAGAGCTGTTTCTTCCATGACAATGTCTATTGTGCCTTAAGACTCTGCAAACATGGTATTCTAGCAAAGCTGGCTTGAGTAAGAGACCTACATCCCCAGTGACTTCATCACCAAATTCTAAAATGGTATCTGTGGGCGCCTGTCTTGGCTAGATATGTGGAGCAGATTTTCTCTGTTTCTTGGGTTACGCACCTTTATTTGCGCCTTTGCAGACTGGACTTTTCTAAGTGTTTTTATTTCTGTCCTTAGAATAGCCCCATGAAAGTAGAAATGGGTGCACTATTTCTCGAGGCTAATTTGACAGAACACTATTAGAAATTTACCCTATGGAAACGTCCTCTTTCCTCCCTCGCATTTTGCCAAGATACATGAACAAACAGGTTTATAGCAGCTTTGTTTATCCTGACAGAAAAATGCAGGAAATGTTAATAGCCCTCACTGGGGGACTGGGTGAATAATTATAGTGTAGGATAAGATGGAAATTCTTCAGGTGTCAAAAGGAATCAGTAGATTTGTATGAACTGATACATAAAAACGTACCACGTATGTGAGTAAACCGCCAAGTACGGAATATGGGCATGTATAAAGATCCCTTTGAGACAATTCTACAACTATATAAAGATTTCAAGTGTGTGTGTGTATACACATACCTGAATTCTTTTTGTAGCATATGTAGAGAGACTGTTGTAGAATATGTGTAGAATTATGCACACACAGTACACAAATGATGCATTTGCATATTTGGACTTCTTTCCTGGAAATAATCACCAGAAAGAGAACTGTAGAGAAAGAGGCTTAGAAATGGGGGGAAAGAGGCTTATCAATTCATGTCCTGGAGTGTTTTGTACCTTTCTGCGTTATTAAAAATATTATTCAACTATTTGAACTTTCTTTTTGTTTAAGTCAACTGGAATTGCCTACACAGTTAAATTATTGGCCTTCTTTTGACCCCTTCACACTTACTTGTATATTTTAATGTGAAAGTTCTATTATATAAATGTCCATCCTCCTCCACACACTAGGAAGGGCCCCCTCATTATCCCTGATAAGACCTCATTGCCTCTTTTTGCCTTTGGAGTGATTGTACATGTATAATTTATTTTCCAAACAGAGATGCACTTGCAAAGTGAAAAGGGGTGCGAACCAGATGTGAGAAGGGAGAACAGGCACTAAGTCGGTACTGTGCCAGCCACTCTGGAGTTACACTATTTGTTTTGTTGTTTAAGACAGAGTCTAACTCTGTTGCCCTGGGTTGAGGGCCACAGCGTCATAGTTCACAGCAACCTCAAACTCTCAGACTTGAGCAATCCTCTTGTCTTCTCCTCCTGAATATCTGGGACTACAGACATATACCATTACATCTTTCTTTTTCTTTCTTTCTTTCTTTTTTTTTAATAGAGATAGGCTCTTACTCTTTTTTTTTTCTTTTTCTTCTTTTTGAGACAGAATCTCACTATGTCACCCACAGCAGTGCTGTGGCATCACAGCTCACAGCAACCTCAAACTCTCGGGCTTAAGCGATTCTCTTGCCTCAGCCTCCCAAGTAGCTGGGACTACAGGCGCCCACCACAGTGCCCATCTTTGTTGTTGTTGTTGTTGCAGTTGTCATTGTTGTTTAGGTGGCCTGGGCTGGGTTCGAACCGGCCAGCCTGGGTATACGTGGCTGGCGTTAATAACTGTGCTACAGGTGCCAAGCTAGGATCAGGCTGGTCTCCAACTGCTGAACTCAAGCGATCCTCCTGCCTCAGCCTCCCAGAGTGCTAGGATTATAGCTATGAGCTACCACACCTGGCAGGTTTTATTATTTATAAAGAGATTGTTTTACTGCTCCTACAGAGATTTCCCTGTGATGCCTTATTGGTGTCTGTTTTATGTATTTTGGTTATAGCAAAATCTGTTAAGGTGAAAATCAAGCTCAATAAAAAAGATGAGAAAGGCCGGGACAAAGGAAAAGGCAAGAAAAGGCCAAATCGAGGAAAAGCCAAACCTGTAGTGAGTGATTTTGACAGCGACGAGGAGCAGGATGAACACGTAAGTGAAGCTGGCGTGGACAGAGGCGGGAAATCTTCCTGCTGCTGGTCTGCCCCTACGTTACCATGACCCCCCCACGTTTCCACTTTATTATCCAGGGATGGAAATGTCAAGATTTGGTGAGATTTCATTACTGAGGAATATGAACAGAGCTACATGATTTAGAACAAAGAACTGGGGGCTTTGTTTATTGCTTTTTTAATAGTCTTCAAAAATGAAAAACTACTAAATCAAGTTCCCTTTTCTCCCCTTTTTTAATCTTCCCACATGCTTGCTTATAAATATGGTTTTCTCTATGGCCTGTTAATATTTTATATCCATCACAGCCAGCATGGTGCTTAATATATAGCAGTAGATTGAATGGAAAAATGAGAAAAAGTGTTTGGAGGTCAGAGTTTTTGGCTTGAGTTGATTCGTAAGGGGTCATAAAAAAAAAAAAAAACTCAAATGAGTTTTTAAACACCTGGAGGTGTTATTTTTAATATTTGGAGAGTTCGAGGGACATTTATTGAGCCAGGGCCTGAAACGGGAACCTTCCTGTCAGGCAGCATCCTTATCAGATCATGAGGTAGATGTCACTTTCAAGATATTACATGTTATAGAAACCAGTACGTAGGTTGTGTGTGTTTTGCTCCAGGTCCTGTAGCGAGTGAATAGCAAAGGCTGAGTTCAGACCCAGCTCAGTCTAGTGCACTGTCCCTGACTGGCCAACGAGTAGAACTGTGGGCAGAAACTTCTAATACCCTCGCCTTTTGAAACACCCTCTGTCATATTCCTTCACTTAGCAGAGCAGCTTTGGGTTTCCTGTCCCCCGACACACAACTTTTTTCCTTCCTGGAAAAATGATCTTTCATTTTGGTGTATATGCTAGTTTGATTTTCCTTCAACACAGCTGCCATTGTGACAAGTTTCAGAATTATGACCCTGTCCCAGCCCTGGGGCTTGACACCAACTTTTTCAATTGTGATTTCTTTAGAATACACTTGTGAGTAAACGTCAAATAAATGTTTCATTTTTTCCTCCCATGAATTTCTTTCTTTCTTTCTTTCTTTTTTTTTTTTTTTGAGACAGAGTCTCCCTTTGTCGCACCCAGTGGAGTGCAGTGATGTCACAGCTCACAGCAACCTCCAACTCTTGGGCTTAAGCGATTCTCTTGCCTCACACTCCCGAGGAGCTGGGACTACAGGCACCCGGCTATTTTTGTTGCAGTTGTCACTGATGTTTTAGCTGGCCTAGGCTAGGTTCAGACCCACCACCCTCGGCATCTGGGGCCGGCACCCTACCCACTGAGCCACAGGCACCCCTTCCCATGAATTTCTTAAAGCATAGGGCTAAAAATAGAAATCATTAGCCATGACCTGCTCGAGCCAAAGTGAAAGAGTGCAAACACTAGCATAGACGGTGGGTCTTGCTTTGGGGTTTTCATTTAGGAACTCCCTTTTCAGCTTAGAGACTGTTGATGCCTCTTTAAATGTGTCTCTGTCATCTCCTAGAAAGAGATTTGAGGGGTCAGCTGTTTTCCAAAATGCCCTTTCTTTTCTGCTTTGCCTCATGATGGTTTATTATTGTATCTTCTTTCACTTCCATGTGATTTCATTTCGTTTTGTCTTACTTTTACTTCTAGGAACAATCAGAAGCAAGCGGGACTGATGATGAATGATCAGTATATGGACCTTTTTTCCTTGGTGAAACTGAACTCCCTCCTCCCCGTCTCATTTCTGCCCAGTGAGTTCATTTGTCATATGGTCACTGGGTTGTTTCTATATCATCATCATCTATAAACTAGCTTTAGGATAGTGCCAGACAAACATATGATATCATGGTGTAAAAAAAACACACACAAATATTTGTAACATACTGTGACCAAATGGGCCGCAAAGATTAAAACAAACAAACAAAAAAAAGCTTTTGATGGAAAATATGTGGGTGGATAGTATATTTCTATGGGTGGGTCTAATTTGGTAATGGTTTGCTTGTGCCTGGTTTTATCACCTGTTCAGAGAAGATTTTTGTCTTTTGTAGCACCGATAACCAGGAGAAGCCATTAAAAGCCACTGGTTATTTTATTTTTCATCAGGCAATTTTCAAGGTTTTTGTTTGTTCGGTATTTTTTTTTTTTTTTACACTGTGGTACATATAAGCAACTTTAATAGGTGATAAATGTACAGTAGTTAGATTTCAACTGCATATACATTTTTCCATTTTATGCTCTATGATCTGAAAAAAATGCTTTTTGAATTGTATAAGATTTATGTCTACTGTAAACACTGCTTAATTTTTTTGCTCTTGATTTTTAAAAAGTTTTGTTGAAAACGCTATTGAATATTGCAATCTATCTAGTGTATTGGATGGCTTCTTTTGTCAACCTGATCTCCTATGTTACCGATGTGTATGGTCTCCTTCTCCCTAAAGTGTACTTAATCTTTGCTTTCTTTGCACAATGTCTTTGGTTGCAAGTCATAAGCCTGAGGCAAATAAAATTCCAGTAATTTCGAAGAATGTGGTGTTGGTGCTTTCCTAATAAAGAGGTAATTTAGCTCGATAAATGCTGCCTCATATTTTTAAGTTCTAGGAGCTTGAAACCCTTGTGACTGAATGGCAACTTCCTGTAGAGCGCTGGGCACACTCTTGAAACCCAGCACTTGGTGGGGGAAAAAGAAACTGAGAGAGCCTTCTGGAATGATCCAAGTGGGTCACAAGGGAGAGGAGTCTGCCACATCTATGACTTTAATAGTTTATTCCTCCCCCTTTATTTTACCAAACCATTGGAAAATAATTTGAGTCATTATGACTGCACATATTTCTCCTAAGAATAAGAGCATGTCCTGGCCAGCCACAATCCCACTATCATACCAAAAGGAGTTAAAATAATTCCCTAGTCACATTTTCCTTATTATCCTAAAAGTGTCTTTTATTTCTTTGTTTTTAATGGGGATCTTATCAAGTTTAACACATTGTATTTGATTGTCATGTTTCTCTCGATATCTTTAAAAAGTATTTTTTTTCTTTTTTTTTTTAAATTGTTGGGGATTCATTGAGGGTACAAGAAACCATGTTACACTGATTGCATTTGTTGGGTAAAGTCCCTCTTACAATCGTGTTTTACCCCCCAAACAGTGTGTTTAAAAAGTTTTTTAAAAAAACAGCACCATGTAGATTGTCAATTTTTTTTTTTTTTTTTTTTTTTTAAGAGACAGAGTCTCACTTTATCGCCCTCGGTACAGTGCTGCGGCTTCACAACTCACAGCAACCTCCAGCTCCAGGGCTTAGGTGATTCTCTTATCTCAGCCTCCCGAGTAACTGGGACTACAGGTGCCCGCCACAACACCTGGCTATTTTTTTGTTGCAGTTTGGCGGGGGCCGGGTTTGAACCCGCCACCCTCAGTATATGGGACCGGCGCCCTACTCACTGAACCACAGGCACCACCCTTTTTTTTTCTTTTTTTGAGACAGAGTCTCACTTTGTTGCCCTCGGTAGAGTGCCATGCCGTGGCACATTCTTTTTTAAGAAACTCATGGTAATAGGATCCAGGAGAAGTTTTCCTTCGTCGCTAATGGGGTAGTGAAAATTTCTTAGACGGGTTTAAGGACAACTCCACGATCTTTGCTTATACAATAGGATTTGCTAATGCTGTATCCTAACTTTAATCTTGAAGGAAATTGGACCCACACAGAGTACAATCCTCCTAAGAAATTTCTTTGTCTTTCCAAATGTCAGTTCTCATGCCTGAATTTCCGGTTAATCTGCACATTAAGGAGGAGTTTCCCTTCTGGGTTTGTTTCTAGGATTTGCTAACCACAATCGGATAGGAGACCTCCATGAAAGAGTAAACCATGTCAGCTTTTCTTGCTGAGATGATTTGATCTCGGTTCAAAGAACACAATCTCCCTTCCTCGCTTCTCCTTCTGTATTTTCTGTATATTTGGTGCTCTTGGCAGTCTCACCTGGACCTCAGGGGCATTGCCACTCTAAAGCCATGGGAACCGCTGTCTGTGGGTCAGGATTTCTGTTGCATGAGGAATGTTCTGTAACCCTTCTGCTGCTGTTTGGATACACTGTTCTCCCCTGGTTACAGTAAAAATGAGTGGGGAAAAATTGGCAGACGTCAGCCATCCTGAAGAAGGCATAGTTCTTGTTCCTGTTTTACAAATAAAGTTAATGGCAAAGAAGAGATTAAAAAGCAATGGTCTGAGCTCCAAAGTATGGCTTTGGAAGTTAGATTTGTCTGACTCCAGAGCACACATGCGTCTTCCCCACCTGCCCTCAGTAAGTGAGGCTTGATCTTATGGACAAGCCTCAGGTACCCATCGGCCCAGCACTTGGTGACACCAGTGGGCTTGCAGACAAGTCCTGGCTCAGGTTCCGTGGCTAATGATGGAGCTTTCCTTGAGACCCATTTTTCTTGTCTGGGCTCTTTCTTCACCAACTTCTACGAAGGCCAGGACCTCAGCTGTTAGGCTCCAGGTACATTTGGATCCTAAATGAGACCCAGCTGACTTAGGTATTGCTACCGCCATGCTCCACCCATCAGATGGAGGTCTGCCATGAGTATAGGGTAGTGATTAAGTTCAGATGTGCCCCACGCATTGCCAGGACCAAGGGCCTCCTTAGAAGAGTTCTTTAGACCTCATGATCTCCATACGTGCTACACAGTGTTGCTCAGTATACAATTATAGTTTCAAGCCAAGTCCTCTAATTCCACATCCAGACTGTCTTGACTGCTTCCTACCTCAGCCCAGCCTCTTAGCCAAGTCAGTCCCTCAGCCTGGTTTCCGTCTCATCTGTGAAATTGATTTGGCATATGTCACGACTGGGTCTGCACAAGTTTATCTGTGATCAGATAAGTATCAGTATTACCTTAAATGAGATTATTTTCAGATTATTTTCTAAGGTCTGACACTTAGAATGGGATGTTTTAAATACAGACCTCTTGATAGTCAATTAAAAACATTATGTAGTCAGAATATAGTGGAACCAAGTATATTGTATATAACAGGAATATAAAGGCTTTTTAAAGCCCTCACTTTTTATTTCTTACAGCTATTTATTTAAGTGTAATTATTCAAATGAGAGACTATGATCATGACCCTGAAATGGGAATCAAATATATGGGTTATTCTGGGCTTTGCCACAGACTTACATGAGTTTCAATTTCTTTCTTAAAATGTGAAGAACAAGCGAGTTGCCCTATAATTCTAAGCCTTGTAGTTGAGATATACCTTTGTTTTCCATGATTTTATGTTAGAAAAAGTGATTTGTAAATTAAATGTTATTTAAAAATCCAGAAAGATTCACAAAATCAAGAAATTGACTGGAGATGGCTTCTAAGTGCCCTCCGAGCATTGATCTCCACGATTCCTGGGGAACAATGTGAGACCATATTGTGATCTTGAGTTAGATCACTGGTACAGGCGTATACACCCAGTACCCAATTGTTATTTGAGTAAAAAGAAAGTCAACAAATGGGAATAACAGAAAAAGCTGAATTTTTTTTTTTTTTTTCTATCTCTGAAACAGCCTTTCTGTCATATATGTTACAAAGCAGCAATCTTCATTTGGGCTTTACTTAAACCGCCTTTAGATTGATGTGGTATATAATACTTGTGGGAAATATCTTTGGTTTGCTTAGCGGAAAGGTAGAAACATACTCTCCCCTTATGAAGAAATGTTTTTCCCCCATAAGAACTTTATATTAACAATCAATCTTACTAATCTTGGGCAAGTCTAATTATTTTTTTAAAATTTACTAAATAAGAGCTACGTCAAACAGACAAAGTATAATATCTTTATATGTACTGTCATAAAGTGTATGAATTTCTGTTTTGCTTGGGAAAGACTAGTGAAAAATAATGGGCATAGGCTGAGAAACAACGACCGATGGGGATAGAATTGCTAGACCTTGGTGCAGGTGAGCTGTATTCGTCCCTGGTGGTGTATAGGACATTGTGCTTAATGGAAGGCAAGTGACATGTTCCAAATGACAGAGCCTCTTTTTGCAAGAAGATGTTTATATTCTGCATCACTTTCAGTAAGGATTTTCCAATGGGATTTTCCAAGTTGAATAAAGGAAGGCAGCGAAGTCTGGAGACTACAAAGAAGCTGGTTTCCTGTTATGTACAAGAAAGAGTCCTCTTCATCTGCGAACCCAGAGCAGTTATGAAGCAAGGCTCACTGTGGGATTATAAACCTCAAAGAGAATGGATTCATAGCCCCTCAAGCAAATAAATGTATTTTTTAAATTCTCTTGTAAAATGTTTAATTAAATTCCTCCTCCAGGATTATAAATTGGACATGTGTCCACCACAACCACAGAACTAATAATACAAAGAAAATTAATTTAGAATTTTGCCCCCCACCAGGCCATCAGCTTTAATGGCCTGATGTGGTTACTTTCCCACCTTCCTTTATGCTCATGTAAACACAAACAGTCGTATAGTCTATCAAATGCCAGCTCTGCAACTATTGCAAACACAACCTGCTAATAATAAGATTAAGTTGAACTTACTACTTACTGCCTAAGAGAGACCACCTCCTTAATGGAGTTTCTCTGAGGGAGAAGGTCAAGGTCAGACTTTATTGAAATTTAAAGTGTGTCTTTGGGTGCAGGGATTTGATT
This sequence comes from Perodicticus potto, assembly GCA_963574655.1. Classification (NCBI taxonomy): domain Eukaryota; kingdom Metazoa; phylum Chordata; class Mammalia; order Primates; family Lorisidae; genus Perodicticus; species Perodicticus potto. Next base: position 9,405 of record CAUYRH010172612.1, on the reverse strand, counting down.
AGGATTAGGTAAGGAAGGTCATGACATAGTTTAGGATTGGTGGAAATGGGATCAGGATTTTGAGGAGCAATCAAAGAATCTTAGCACATAACTGTCGATGATGCTTTCTATTGAAGAGTCGATGTGTCTTACAGGCGCCTTTCTAGTGAACTATTTGCCTGGGTAAGAGTCTCCTGGAATACTAAAGTGGTAATGAAGATAACGGAATAGAAAAGTCATTTTAATAGAAAAGTCATAGCCAGTAAGCTGTGCGAGAGTGGATGGCTTTAGTGCTCTGTTCTACTTTAAGGATGTTTTAGGATTTTTTTTTTTTTTTTGAGACAGAGCCTCAAGCTGTCACCCTGGATAGAGTGCTGTGGCATCACAGCTCAGCAACCTCTAATTCCTGGGCTCAAGCGAGTCTCCTGCCTCTGCCTCTCAAATAGCTGGGACTGCAGGCACCCGCCACAACGCCTGGCCGTTTTTTGGTTGCAGCCGTCATTGTTGTTTGGCGGGCCCAGGCTGGATTTGAACCCGCCAGCTCAGGTGTACGTGGCTGGCGCCTTAGCCCGTTGAGCCACAGGTGCCGAGCTGTTTTAGGATTTTTTTTAAAGTATTTTCTGCAACTTGCCTGTCTCACTTAACAATACATTGAATATTTTCCTTCAAGTCAACAGTCAACGGAGTTTGAACTCACTTTTTTTTTTTTGGACAGGAAAAACAAAAACAAAGATACGAAAGGAAAACTTAGTTTCTGACACCTATTGGACAGGTTGGACAGTTAAGTTCATGAATTCATTCCAGAAAAAGTGCCATATACCTAATTGCTGAATATTATTACAATCACCCTCAAGTACTCCTCACAGGAAGCTATATACACTGATGCTAGTGCCTAATCCACACTTGTAAGCAATTTTTGAACTCTTTCTGCAATGGCCATGAGAGCTGTCATTATACGAATGTCTAACAATTAAGTCTACAAACTCATCCTAGAAAAAGTGCTACATGCTTCCTTGCTGAATATCACTACAGTCACTTTCAAAGTACTCCCCTTGGCCATCTGGTGACTATAGTGATATTTAGCAAGGAGGTTTGTAGCACTTTTTCTAGGATTAGTTCACAAACTTTATTGTCCAACCTCATAGTTACAGGTAAGAGTAAACATAGCCTAACCTGTAGCCAAATAAACACAAAACTTCACACTAAGGCCTTTTTATCTCACTTCTGTTTACCCTGCACATCATATATAGCTTGCAATAAAAAAATTGCAACGCACACTAAAGATAAAAAACACATATTTGAAGAAACAGAACAAGCATCATAAACATGCTCAGCTATGGCAGAGATGTTAAATTGTCAACCCATAAATTTAAAACAACTATGATTAACATACTAAGGGTTCTAACTATGATTAACATACTAACGGTATGTTAACATGCAAGGACAGATGGGTAATATAAGCAGAAAAATGGAAACTCAAAGAATTGGAAGGAAATTCTCAAGGTCTGTCTTTGATGAGCTCACTAGTGGATAGGATATAGCCAAGGAAAAAATGAGTGCCCTGGAAAAAATGTCAATAGAGACTTCTAAAACTAGAATTCAAAGAGAAAAAAAAATAATACAGAATGGAATATCCAATAACTTCAGAACAATTATTAAAATGGCGACATATGTATAATGGGAATGCCTTAGGGGAAAAAAGAAAAAAATGAAACAGACAAGATATTTGAAGTACTAATGACTGAAGAGTTTTCCAAACTAATGATAAACATCAAACCACAGATGAGGAAGCCCAGAGAACACTAAGATAAATACTAAAAAATCTATATTTAGGTATATCATAATCAAACTGCAGAAAATCAGAGAAATAGAAAGTTCTTGAAAGAAACCAAAGCGGGGGTGATACTTTGCCTATAGAACAGCAAATATGAGCATTACATTAGACTTCTCTTCAGAAACCATGTAATTAAGAAGAACGTGGAGAAAAATATTTAGTATTTATTAACCAAGACCTGTATATCTAGAAAAATTATTTTTCTTTCTTTCTTTCTCTCTCTCTCTCTTTTTTTTTTTTTTTGATGCAGAATCTCACCTTGTTGCCCTTGGTAGAGTGCCCTGGCGTCATAGCTGACAGCAACCTCAGACTCTTGGGCTCAAGCAATTCTCTTGCCTCAGCCTCCCAACTAACTGGGACTACAGGTGTCTGCCACAATGCCTGGCTATTTTTAGAGACGAGGTCTTGCTCTGGCTCAGGCTGGTCTCCAACTTGTAAGCGCAGGCAATCCACCTGCCTTGGCCTCCCAAGTGCTAAGATTACAGGTGTGAGCCACTGAGCCCAGCAAAAAAATATTTTTCAAAAGTGAAAGAGAAATAAAGACTTTCTCAAACAAACATTGAGGAAATTTGTCACCAGTAAACCTGCCTTGCAAGAAATGTTAAAAGTTTCCCTTAGACACACAAAAACAATATAGGTCAGAAACTCGAATTTACTTGAACAGAAAGAGGTTAGAGAAGGAATAGATTAAGGTAAAATAAAACTATGTCTGTTTTTAGACTACGTCTGGTGGCTCATGCCAGTAATCCTAGCACTCTGGGAGGCCAAGCTAAGAGGATCACTTGAGGTCAGGAGTTTGAGAACAGCCTGAGCAAAACAAGACCCCATCTTTACTAAAAATAGAAAACTCAGCCAAGCATGGTGGTGCATACCTGTAGGCTGAGGCCATGGTACTCTACCTTGGGCAACAGAGCAAGGCTCTGTCTCAAAAAAAAAAAAAAAAAAAAGCTTTATTTTTCTTATTCCTAACTAATCTAACAGTTGATAGTTTATTCAAAGTGATAGTAGCAACAATGTGTTCTGTGATTATAGCTTATGGATAAGTGAAACGAATGGCAACGTTATAAGGGATGAACAAAGGGAAGGGGGAATACTTTGTTATAAGGCACTTGAACTACCCGTGCCTTGGACTAGTAGACTTGGACTAGTTGTAAATGTATATTGTAAACTGTAGGGTATCTACCAAAAATAAAAAATAATAAAGTATAATTGATAAGCTATGAGAGGAGAAAAATGAAAACATACAAAATAAACTATTAAAACCAAAATAGGCAGAAAAAGAGAAGACAAAGAACAAGGGCAATAACTAGGACACAGAAACAAATATGGTAGCTATTAAGCCAGCTGCATCAATAATCACTAAAACATTACTTTATTCCAAATTAGAAGACAGAGACTGTCAAAATGGACCAAAAGCAAGACCCAACTCCGTGTTGACTACAAGAAACTCTCTATAAATATAAAGATACACATATAAGTATATAAAGTATACACATATATTAAAAGGATAAAGGATGATCAACCACGCTAATGTTAAACAAAAGCAAGCTGGAGTTGCTATATTAATATTAGACAAATCAGACTTCAGAGCGAAGAAAATTATCAGGGATAAAGAAGGTGACCCATAGGGTGGCGCCTGTAGCTCAAAGTAGGGCGCTGGCCCCATATGCCAGAGGTGCCGGGTTCAAACCCAGCCCCGGTCAAAAACTGCAAAAAAAAAAAAAAAAAAAAAAAGTGTGACCCATAATAATAAAATCAATTCTCCAGAGAGAATCACTCTTCAATATTTAGACTACTTCCTCTCTATTTTCTCCTGTTGATGTACCTTCCCCCCAGATGTATTAAGGTATAATTCACATACAATAAAATTTGCTTGGTAACTGTCCGCTATAATGTAAACACCTCCATAATGACTATGTAGAACATTTCATCACCCTAAAATGGTGATTTTTAACCAGTGTTTCATGGCACACTGGATCTTAAGTGTGCCATGAAAATTTTTAAAGATCATTCATTAAATTATTTTTAAAGATCATTAATTAAATTATTTTTGAAAGAAGTTCTACATATAGGCAGTACATTCTTGTTTTTACTCTTTTCTTCGATCAACATAATTCAAGCGTCCCACGGAAATGTAACTATAGGTTCAAGTGTGCCGTGAGATAAGGAAGGTTGACAAACATTGCCCTAGATGGTCTTCTCCCACCCCTGTGCCATCGGTCTCTTGCCCTGACCTCCAGCTCAGGCAACCACTGATCTTTCTTTCACTATAGCTTTGTCTTTTTTAGAATCTTACGGGAATGGAATCATAAGTTATAAACTTTTGTGTTTGATTTCTTTCAATTAACACAATGTTTTTGAAATTCCCTTATGTTATGTGTATTTTTGTGCTTTTGTGTCTGTGTGTGTTTTCCAGTACTTGGCTATTAAAAATAAGGTTTCTGTGAATATTGATGTAAAAATCTGTCTCTAGACATGTTTTCATTCCTCTTAGGTGAATACTGAGAAATGAGATCGCTAACTTATATGGTAAGGACTTGTCTTTATATTTAAAAAAAAAGGTAATAGTAAGTGGATACCTGTATGGGAAATAGAAATAAACTTCAACCCTTGCTTCATATAATACAGAAATTAACTCAGTGAATCCAAATCTTAAATTTAAAAGCTAAAATATTACATTTCTAGAAGAAAACAAGAGAAAATTTTTGTGGTGTTGGGTTAGACATCAGGTTCTCAAAACAGAACATGAAAAGCATGAACCATAAAAGAAAATACTGATAAAATGTACTTCTCCAAAATTAAAAGCATTTGCTTTTTGAAACACACAATTATGAAAACAAGGCAAGCCACAAACTAGAAGAAAATGTTTGCAAGCACATATCTGAGAAAGAGCTTGTTCCCTGAGTGTGTATGTGTGTGTGTATACATATATATAGAGAGAGAGATAAAATCTTATAGTTCAGTAAAAAGACAAACTACCCATCAATAAAAACATGGGCAAATTTGAACAGATACTTCACAAAAGAAGATATATGAATGACCAACAGCAGATGAAAAGATGTTCATCATCTCTCATCAAAGAAAAGCAAAATGAAGCTGTGATGAAGTATCACTATATACCCACTGTAATGGCTAAAGTTAAAAGGATTATTGATAGAAAGTGTTGCCAAGTATATGGAGCAACTGGAATTCACTCATTGCTGGTGTGAATGCAAAATGTTACAACCATTTTGAAACTCATTTTTTTTTTTTTTTGAGACAGTCTCACTGGGTAGAGAGTGCTGTGGTGTCATTATACCTGAAAGCTCAAATTCTTGGGCTCAAGTGATCCTCTGCCTCAGCCTCCCAAGTAGCTGGGACTACAGGCATCTGCTATGATGTCCAGATAGTTTTTCTAATTTTAATAGAGACTGGGTCTCACTCTCGCTCACTTTAGTCTCAAAAACCTGAGCTCAAGCAATCTACCAGCCTCAGCTTCCCTGAGTGCTAGGATTACAGATGTGAATCACTTTGCCTGGCCTGAATCTCATTCTTCTTAACACGTTGACTGCTACATGAGAAAAAGAAAATATTTTTTCCTTGGGGCCACAGCATATTATTATGAAAATAGAATAAAAAACTTCAAAAAACCCTGATTCTAATATAATGAAAAATGTATTTTTATTGTTTGCTGCTCGTGAGTTATATGTAACTCACACAGCACTTGAACCCATTTTTACAGTGCACACCATGTGAGTTGTCTGTGACGCGTGACATACTTTTTGAATTTTTTTCCTGAGAATTGAGTCCTTTGTCATCCAACAAACACTTAACTATGCCCAGAGGGTACCTTGGGTGGTTCTAGATGACAACCTCTGAACCTTTCCTGCTAAGTATATGCAACAAGAGCATATTTTTGCATATTGTTCTATTGATTTCATTCAAAGAGCTGCCAGGCATGCATTCAAGGGAAAATGTGCAACTGGAAGTTATGGCAATCTGAGGGCACAGATTACCTGTGTGTCCAGCTTAGGCAGACTGATTGGACCAGGGTGCCAAGAGGTGGGGGAGTTGTGCCGATTGACAACAAAAACAAGCAGAGGTTTCGTGGCATGCAGGCATGCCATGGACCTTCCCACCTAGCCATTAGTTCTATATGCTTCATGAAGCCCCAGGTTCAAAACTAGCATGAGTTAAATACAACTCACATGGCAGGTAATATGTTAATAGCTATATAATATTCCAATATATAGTAGAATCTTCCTACACTGACCATCCCCTTAAATTGACCTAATTATCATAGAATGGACTGACACCACATGTATTTATAGTAGGCCTAGTTCCTTATGTTGACCACCTCTACATGTTGACCAGTTTGCTACAGTCCTTCGGGTGGTCAATTTACAGAGGTTCTACGGTGTACATGTGTCATAGTTTACATGACATTTGTTTTCCTAACAGATACTTGGGTTGATATCAGTTGAGGTTTTTTTCTTCTTCATTATAAATAATTTTAGTAAATAATTTAAACCCATTCTGGCTACAATTTTTGTCTTTGTTTAAAGCAAATAAGCCCTTAAATCATTGCTAAAAACAATGGGTTTATCTTTTTAAGAAAAAAGAAATGAGTAAAGATAATTGCTTTTATTCTCAGTCATATTTATGCTTGGTTAAATCTTCTAGACACTTTTTATTTTTCTAACACTTCCACCTTCCTCCTCTTTTAAAGAGGACCTGCGAAATTACTTTCCCTTGTCTTTTTTTCCCTCAAGCCTCTAATATTTTTAAAGGAGATTTTGAGTCTCTTCTCAGCTCCTTAATGTTCCTGAATTTAGTCGCATACAGAAAAAGTTTCTTCAGAAAGCAAAGAATCCATATTTACCATCAAACTTCATAAAATGATCAGGGCTGCTCTGAGTTTCCCAGAAAAGCAAAGTTCAAGAGCAGTTGGGCCTTGAAGACTTGTTCTTGGTCAGTTCCCTGGGTTGAAAGCAATCTCAAGAAAAAGAACAAATTTTTTTTCACCCTGGACTTCTAGAGAAATTTTCTCAGGCTGGTAGCTCTTGGAAAAGCTGGCCCATGAAGGTGATACCAACTTGAATGCTCTCTCTGTGATGAGATTACGAGTTTGTAGTTGGTTAAGTTTGAAAGAAATATCATCATTTCTTCATCGTGAGTAGGTTTAGCATGCAGAATATTTGGAAAGAGTGCAACTGCCAGTGAGTGTGAAGAGAGAGAGAGAGCGTGCCGGACAGTAATAATACACATTTAAATAATTCCAGGGAATTTATACTCATCATAGCATTTTTTAGGCTGATTATTTTGGAGAATGGGATTGTATTTAAGTGCATTCATTACTATACAAATTCAAGCACAGGTCCCGTATGTAAATAAATATTACTTGCAGAAAAGAAAAAGCCCAACAGAACATCAGAAGGCATGACGTAGTTTCTTTATTCTTACAGTATTAGGAAGGGATTGCATGGTAGTTCCAGGGCCCAATATTCTCTATGTGTTTAATTCTGAGCACACTTTCTTTTAGTGGGTGTTCAAATCTGCCTATATGACCTTACAAACTTTCTATAGACTTCCTGGGAACATTTCTTGGGAGTCCAAGTTCTCAATAAAAACCAATTGTCATTGCTTTCAAAATCTATTCCCAGTTTTCAGCCTGTTTATCTCCTTTGATGATTTACTTTGAAAAGCATCTTGGACCTTGGCAGGTCTATTCTCAACTCTGGGGGAGAAGGGAAATACTAGAACAATTCAACTTTAGTTCCTGTTTGCATCTCTTGAGTAGAGTTTAGAAGCTCCTCCCTGCCCATTCGAGTACACTCCTCCCTCCTGCAAGGTCAACAATTTTATTAAAAGGAAAATCTAGGCTGAGCATGGTGGCTCAAGTCTACTATTCCAGCTCTTGGAGAAACGGAGGTGGGAGGACCACTTGAGGCCAGGAGTTTGAGACTAGCCTGGGCAACATAGTGAGACCATGTGTCTACAAAAATGAAAAAATAATTAGTCAGCCATGGTGGTGCACACCTGTAATCTGGCTGCTTAGAAAGCTGTGGAGTGCTTGCACCTAGGAGTTCAAGCTAGGATCAAGCCAGTGTACTCCCACCTGACCAATAAAATGGGATCCAGTGTAAGCCTCCTGCGGTGGTGTCTCATCACCCAAAGAATGTCAGACTTTGGGTTCTTTATAAAGTTGAGCAGGTGAAAACTATACCATCTGATCTTGGTTCCAGAATGGATGACAATCACAACTTCTGGTTCACTTCTGTTAACTTCCAAGCAAGCAAGCAAGCAGTACAAAGGATGTATACCAGATGAGGAAACTAGTAAAGCAACACATCAGGCACAGGGTCCAGTATGTGAGTGTACTGCTCTGTGGCCTGCCTCCGCAGCTTACAGAGATATGCCCAAAGTTCTGTGGTCAACACAGCCCACAGAATAGGGTCCCCCCTGGGTCAAAGGAGCTCAGTCCCCAAAGTTCCTATGGAGTGTGATAATAACTGAAGACATCCCATGATATATTTATACAAGCATATATAAATATACTAAACCCACATTTTTTAAATTCTTTGAATGACATCAGTGTCTTTCAATACAATGTCATAATTTTTTTTTCTTTTTTTGAGACAGAGTCTCACTCTGTTGCACTCGGTAGAGTGCCGTGGTGTCACCACTCACAGCAACCTCCAACTCTTGGGCTTCAGCGATTCTCTTGCCTCAGCCTCTCAAGTACCTGGGACTACAGGTGCCCAGCACAATGCCCCGCTATGTTTTGCTGCAGTTGCCAGTGCTAGTTTTTAGCTGGCTGGGGCTGGGTTCGAACCTGCCACCCTCGGTAGATGGGGCCAGCGCCCTACCCACTGAGCCACAGGTGCCGCCCAATACAATGTCATAATTTTTTTTTTTTATTCTGCAATGTCATAATTTTAACTGGCAACTATTTTCTTTGGAATAAATAAAATAACACAATTGCAACTGATGGTACTAAGAAACTTGCAGTAGGTTCTCAGAGACAAGTGAAAGGATGAATGTTGAAGAATGCAGACCAGGGTAAAAGTAACTGACAACATGAAGAATGTGAAATCCAACTGGCCTCGGTCTTAAGAAACCCAAGCCATCCTGCTCTTCTGCATTTAGATTCAAACACACATAATGTCAATGCCAGTCCAGCATTTTCCCACTGGATTACTCCGTCTAGTCTCTCTGTATAAATCTGGTACAGTGATGAGCCACACTACAGGTTGTTCATCTAAATAGCGATCTGGTAGGACTTCTCATCATACTTCTTAGATCATTTGGAGTTTCCCCTTCCCCTTCAAGGTGGAAGTATGCCTTGCAAAGCCGTACAAGGCTTGTTGCTCCCTGCTTTACAAAATATACTCTAAACTAGCATGAAACAATGGAGCAAAAACACATGTAATTTAAAATTTTCTAGCAGCCACATTTTTTTTTTTTTTTTTTTTTTTTTGAGACAGAGCCTCAAGCTGTCACCCTGGATAGAGTGCTGTGGCATCGCAGCTCACAGCAACCTCCAATTCCTGGGCTCAAGTGAGTCTCCTGCCTCTGCCTCCCAAGTAGCTGGGACTACAGGCGCCCACCAC
>CAUYRH010172611.1:0-12066 GCA_963574655.1 Perodicticus potto | reverse complement strand
GTGTCTCAGGGAAGCCGCCTGCCTGTACTGAGGATTCTGCACACTCAGCCTTGGGAACCACAGGGAGGTATAAAGACCTTTTCCATGTTCCTGTTCCCATGCTATGCTTCCTTACAGAGACTTCAAATTATTCAGACTTATGTTTTTAATATATTGATAGTTGTGATAGTTATATATTTTGTTCTTTTTTATTGTCACTATTTCTTTTTTTCCATATATGCAGTTTTCACTCCATTCTGTCATTTCTTTTCTATTTCAATATCTCCTACTGGTCTTTCAAACTGACCTTGTCTACAATCAAGTTTAACTTTAAAGCAGTGTCACACATTCTTCATTATATTTGGACCTTTGTGTTTATTATTAAGAAGGACTTGAAAATTTGATTCAATTCCATGTATATAAGTTGATCTCTCATCCTCTATGATTTCTTTATTCTCAATACATGAATTGGCTTTTCTTTATATTTGAAATAACCCTAGTTGATCTTTCTTCCTCCCTTTTCTACTCTACTATTATATTTGTTTTCCTGGTGCTATTCTGTTTTATAAACAACATCCTTTATTTCCAATCAATGTATGCTTATTTTAATTTGAAAATACTTTAGTCACTTTAAGATTAATTTATGCTATCATATGCAACCAGAGGTTTTACATATTTTTAACATATACTAACTCCTACATTTATCATAATTTTATGCAATTTAAAGAGCATCATTCTCTAAATTGGGTTATAAAGATTTTTATGCCTTAATGTAGAAAACCAAATAATTTTTGTAGTGCCTTTGCTCTTACTTGGAAACCCCACTTATTAATTCAAGTAGCTTAGTCAATGCCATAGTTTTTCTTTTTTAAAATTTAGAATTGGTCAATAATAAAAAATGATGATACTTGCATTCCAATAATTACAAATTTTGTTTTCTTTCTTAAAAATGAAACTTTCCACAAACATGAATAGAACTAATGACACCAGATATTTTTACTCATACCCAATCCTAAAGGAAAATGTTTTCACATTTAACTATTAATGTGATACTGATGGCATTGTAGATATTTACATTATAGCAAGGCTGTGCTTTTCTATTGCTACATAATTACAATTTTTATCATTCATGTATGTTGAATCGTACCACATACATTTATATATTTGTTGAAGTGATTATTCATTTTCTCCTTTTAATCTGCTGCTGTAGTTAATCACACAGATGAATTTCCCTTAAGTTTCCCTTGCAATTTGACTAATTCTCTGGATCCATTGGTGGAATCTTTTAACACAGTGTGGAGTTCATGTTTACTATTAATTTGTACAGATTATTTTTCAGTAGCTGCATGAAATCCATAGTCTTAATATCAGACTTTTAATAAAATGTGTATTACCTTTTGTTGCTAAGGTTATGCTAACCTGATTATGTGATTCATAAAATGCTCTTTTTTCTGTCTAAACTACATAATTTTTAGATAAATTTTGTATGTCTATATATATTTGCAAACTTTGTCCTTGAGCCATTCTTGGGAATTTCCTGCAGGATGATTTTGGCCACTATTCAGTTTCACCATGGGGTGCCTTGCACATTTATGCCTCTCTACAATTTGAGTATCTCTTATGTCACGTTATATCTTTTAGAAACTTGCCCATCTCCACCAACCTTCCCAATGTATTGGCATAGTTATCACAATGTCACCCTTTAAGAATATCTGCAGCTCTCAATTGCTCTCTCTTTAACATTTTAATCCTGATATCATTGTGCCTTTCCTTGGGCAGTGGTACAGACTCACCAAAGGTTTATTCATTTTAATAGTTTTTCAGAAACTCAGTTTTGACCCTTTTTCTTTTTTTTTTTTTAATTAAGTCATATATACATAGATCATGAATACATTTATGCCTTTGTGGGATGCAATGTGTTGATTATTTGTACAAATAGGAGTGCTTACATCCTACTAATTAATATAGCTTTCACCTCATTTATTTAACCACAGTGTCAAGACACTTGTGTTCAATACTTGATAGATTTGACAAGTACCCTTGCAATATGCCCCATAGGTGTGGTCCCATCATTAACCCTCCCTCTATCAAACCACCCCACTCTCTTCCTAGCCCTCTCCCCTTCCCGCCTTCATCCTAGGCTATAGTTGTGATTCATCTCTCATATAAAAGTGTGAGTGATTATAAATTGGTTTTATAGTAGTACTGACTACATTGGATTTTTTTTTCCATTCCTGAGATACTTTACTAAGAATATTTTCCAGATCCATCCATGTAAACATAAAAGAGGTAAAGTCTCCATCTTTTTTAATGCTGCATAGTATTCCATAATATACATATACCACAATTTATTAATCCCTTCATGGGTCAATGGGCACTTGGACTTCTGCCAGGACTTGGCATTTATGACTTGAGCTGCAATGAACAATCTGGTGCATATATCTTTGTTGCCAAGTGATTTTTTGTCTTTTGAATATACACCTAGTAGAGGAATTGCAGGATCAAATGCCAGGTCTACATTTAGATCCCTGACTATTCTCCAAAATTCTTCCAGGGGACTACTTATCCAGAAGGACCCTGATGTCACTTGACTCCTTTTCCCTTCCATTTTGGGTTATTTTCTATTAATCTGCCTTTGCCTTTATCAATTCTCTCTATTTCATTTTAATTCACTTTGCTATTGCTTTTAGATTGCCATTGATTTCTGTAAAGGTTGTTATCCAGTCTTCACATTTATCTCCGTACTCATTTTCCTACTAGAGCATTTTCCATACATGGTGACTAAGAAGTGCTTTAGTTTGGAAAGTATGGAGAAATTGGGTTTATTCTTGTTTAGTTATTTATTCATTGATTTATTAAACACATTGTTGTGTTAAATTATACTCTTGAACCTTGTTGACACTCATGTCAGGGTTTGCTGTAGGACTACAATTACTACTAGTTTCACATGTGCCTGAGAAAGAAAAACGGGTATTTTATAGTGACTGTGTAAGTTGTTCTTGTAGCAGTGGGGTCAATAGTATGAAATGAATGGCTCAAATATTTTATTTTCAGACTGATATTTTGTCTGCTGGTTCTGTTAATTAATGAAAGACATTGGTTATTATATCTCAAATTAGTGGTTCATTTTCTTATGTGTCTTTATAATTCTAGGATTTTACATTATCTGTACTAATCATATATGTATCTGTATGCACAAATTTTAAACTTTCATTATGATAGAAAAGGCTTTATTTATCTCCAGTACTTCTATTCCCTTAAAATGTGTTTAGTTTGATGTTACTGAGTGTGCACCAGCTTTCTGTTGATTAGTTTATACAAAGGTATCTCTTCTCCTTTTTATTTTTAACCTTTCAATGTCATTTTCTCTGGACATGCACCTGTATCTTATAAGAAACACATAATAGGCCTGGAAGTCTAGCTTGTCCGGTATTCATGTCATTGCTCCTCATTTCTTTTGTTTAGATTGGCAAAGTATGGCTTTTTGTATTTTATTACTGCAGACATGTGTGTCTTTGTATTTAAAATGTGACTCTATTCAACAACATCATTGTGGTGTAGAAATTTTTGGTGTCACATTCTCTGCCCTTTGCTTTGTGTGTTTAGTCCATTTTCTTTCTAAAATCTTTTTCCAGGTTTATTGACCTGTGAGTGACAAATAAAACATGTTATTGTGGAAGTGTATAACATGATGACCAATGTACATTGTGAAATGATTAAAGAAAACCAGTCAGTTAGCATAGTCATCCCTTCACACAGGTACATTTGTGTGTGTGTATAGACAGCCCTTCTGATCTACTTTGTTAGCAATTGTATAGCACCTAAAACAACATCACTGTATATTAGTGTGGATGTCTAGAACTTATTCATCTTATAAGCGACAGTTTGTACTTTTGGCTAACATTGCCTCATTTTTTCTACACTTCAGGACCTGGCAATCTCCACTCTACACCCTGTTTCTCTGACTTGAGCATGATTAGATAGCACATTGAAGTGAGGCAATGAAGTATTTGCCTGCTGTGTCTGGCTCATATTATTCAACATAATATCCCCCAGGTACATGTGTGCTGCCACAATGCCAGGATTTCCTTCCTTTCCCAGCAAATCATAGTCCATTTTGTGTGTGTGTGTGTGTGTGTATTTTCCACATCCACTAGCCCATTGAGGAATACTCAGGATATTCCATATCTTTGCTGTTATAAGTAAGACTGCAATGAACACAGGGGTAAAGATATCACTTTGAAATACTGATTTTAGTTACTTGGGACATATGCCCAGATCTGACATTGCCAGGTCATAATTTAGTCCTAGCTTTAATTTTTTGAAGAAACTACATAGAGTTTGGTATAAGGGCCATTCTAATTTATTCCCACCAACATTGTACAGGTGTTTCCTTTTATTTACACCCTTCCAATACTTGTCATCTGTCTTTTTGATAATAACCATCTGCAGGTGTGAGGTGCTATATCATTGTCATTGTGACTTCCATTTCTCTGATGATTAGTGGTTTTAAGGACCTTTGAATATTTTGGCCATTTGAATGACTTCCTCAAAAAAATTTCTATTTGTGTCTTTTGCCTATTTTTTATTGGTTTATTTGGTATTTGCCACTAAGTTGCATGAGTTCCTTATGTATATTTTGGATATTAACCACCTGTCCAATATATGAATTAGAAATACCTTCTCCCATTCTGCAGGGGGCCTTTCCATTGTGTTCATTCTGCAGCTTCTTTAGAACTACCAGCTTCTGTTTGCTTTGCCATGCAGAAGATTTTTAGTCTCACATAGTCCTACTTACTTGTTGTGGTGATGGTTGTCTGTGCTTTTGGTGTCATATTGAAAAATCATTGCCCATATAAAAGTTATTTCATCTGGGAATTTTACAATGTCTTCCATTTGTGTCTTTAATCCTACTTGAGTTGATTTTTCTATATGGTGTTGGGTAAGAGTTCAGTAGCGTTCTTTTGCAAGTGGAGATCCAGTTTAACCAACGGGTAGTTTTCCTAGTGTCTTTACATGAAGGGAATAGGAGTAAGTCAGGATGCCACATTAACAAATGAGTGTAACAGTTTGATGAAAATGTTTCAGATTGTATATGAAACCAGCACATTGTACCCCTTGATTGCACTAATGTACTCAGCTATGATTCAACAATTAAAAAAAAAAGAAAGAAAATAACAAATGAGTGTGAAAGGGACACCAACTTTTCCATTTAAAAAGACAAATGAGTGAACTGTGTTTCATTTCAATTTGTTGACTTGACCCTCTCTCTGTCCTAATGCTGAGAGTCATACTTCTCAGAATAACCTTCCCTCCAAATTTCTGGGTTTAGTTGGCACAGTGAGTTTGAAAAGATAAGAGTGAGGCAGAAACCATTAATCCTATAAACGCTGTCATTCAGACCCAATGCCAGACACAGAAGCTGTCAGCAGGCTGCACCTATCTGCTTTATATTCCAACAATGGCCCCAACCAACTGTTTCTGCTCTTTTCTGCAGCTTCTTCAAAACTAGCAGCTTCTAAGACATCTCCACAAATTATCCTTCTACAAGCCAACCTTCTAGACCATATTAACCATAGGTTTTGGAGTTTCCTACCCTCTCCTTCCCACCCTTCAGTATTGCTTCAGGGTATTGTGGTTAGTAACTTTCTCTGCCCCTCTTGTCTTTTCTAGAGTTTCACTGAAGCAACTGCTACACTTTTTTTTAACTGCTTGATTAGCTTTATTGTGGCAATCATTACACAAAGGTATATTGACAAGGCATCAAAACACCATTTTAAACCTTAAACATATCTAATGTCTTATTTGTCAATCATACCTCAGTAAAGCTGGAAAAAATAAATACATAATCTGTAAATTTCCACCTAGAAGACAGAAAGCTTACATATCATTGGGACAATTTTGTTTTGTAATTTTTGGGGATTCATTGAAGGACTGCATTTGTTAGGTAAAGACCCTCTCACAATTGTGTCCCACCCCAAAAAGATGTGTCATACACTGTGACCCCACCCATTTCCCTCCTTCCTTCTCTGTGCTTTCCCCTTCCCCCACTTTCAACCGTGTACTAGATCATTAATTGTCCCCATATCAGAATAGAGTACACAGGATTCTTGCTTCTCCATTCTTGTGATGCTTTATAAGAATAACATGTTTGAGACAGAGTCCCACTCTTTTGATCTGGCTAGAGTGCTGTGGTGTCAAGTGATGCTCTTTCCTCAAACTCTCCTGTAGCTGGGACTACAAGCACCTGCCATGATGCCTGGCTAGTTTTTCTTTTCTTTTCTTTTTTTGAGACAGAGTTCCACTTTGTCACCTTTGGTAGAGTGCCATGGCATCATAACTCACAGCAACCTCCAACTCTTGGGCTCAAGTGATGCTCTTGCCTCAGCCTCCCAAGTAGCTGGGACTACAGGTGCCCACGACAATGCCTGGCTATTTTTTTTAAGAGACGGGGGTATTGCCCTTGATCAAGCTGGTCTCAAACATGTAAGCTCAAGGCAATCCACCTACCTTGGCCTCCCAGAGCGCTAGAATTGCAGATGTGAGCCACTACAGTCAGCCCTGCCTAGGTTTTCTATTTTTTGTATGGATTGGATCTTGTTCTTACTCAGACTGTTGTTGAACTCAAGTAATCCACCCTCCTCAGCCTCGCAAATTACTATGGTTACAGGTATGAGCCACCACGCCAGGTTGTGACACCTACATTTTTGTAGGCTCTAACTCCCATGCTGACTCTGTTCCAAAACGTTGTGGTTACTCTATTTTCTTCATTAATTTTAACTGATGTCAGCTGGGTGCCGTGGCTCATGCCTCTAGTCCTAGCACTCTAGGAAGCTAAGACAGGGTGGACTACTTGAGTTTGGGAGTTACAGACCAGCCAAAGCAAAGATGAGACCCCATCTCTACTCAAAACAGAAAGAAATAAAGAAAAGCTAGCTGAGTATGGTGGTTCATGCCTGTAGTACCAGCAACCAGAGTGCCCCAATCCTCTTAGCTCAAGCTTAAGCTCAAGAGTCTGTGTTTGGTATGAGATAAGATGACACCATGGCACTCCATACAGGGTGACACAGTGAAACCTTGTGTTGAAAAGAATAAATAAATAAAAATAAAAAACAAAATAAAGTTCAATTTTGACTGATGTCATGTTATCCTAGTAATTTTAGCATCCCTCTATGCAGATTCCACATCTGGGGAACTTGTTGTTCTGTTTTTATTTCTTTCTCAGAGCACTTATATTATTTGTCCATCTGTATTTCTGCTCCCAAATTTCTTTTCTGGAACAAACATAATATCCATTAAGCTATGAAGTTTCCGAATGATCCTTTCATTGTAGGTTGTTTAAGTTTTCTTCAGCTAATCACCAAATGGGGGAGAGGGGACAGAGACTATTTACTCAGTCATGAACCGTGTGGAGTTGAGGCTGGTTATGTTCAGCTTATCAACAGCTTGCTTATCAACCATTAGCAGAGAGAAATTTTAGGTCCTTGAACACCAAAGAACATGTTGGGAATTGATTTTCGTGCTAAAACTATGAAAGAGTTGCTGAAGCTAAGGGAAGATTTGTAGAACAAGGAGAGAAGAGGACTGAGGAAGGAATTCTGGAGAATAGCGTGGAGTGAGAGAGACTATTCCTCACTGAACTGCACAAGAAATGTTTGGTCATAGAGCTTGAAGGCTAACCAGAAACCCGCATTCCACACATTATGCATTTGGTCTATTTTTAATTACTAGAGTGTGATCAACAATGGTCAGCAATATCAAGGATCACAATTTCAAAACTTCACATTAATAAATTGGCTCAGCGAGTAGGGCGCCGGCCCCATATACTGAGGGTGGCGGCTTGAAACCCGGCCCCGGCCGAACTGCATCAAAAATTAGCTGGGCACTGTGGCAGGCACCTGTAGTCCCAGCTACCTGGGAGGCTGAGGCAAGAGAATCGCTCAAGCCTAAGAGGTGGAGGTTGCTGTGAGCTGTGACTCCACAGCACTCTATGGAGGGCGATAGAGTGAGACTCTGTCTCTACAAAAATAAATAAATAAATAAATAAATAAATAAATAAATAAATAAAATAAATTACAGTCAGTAGAAGGAACAAAATGATATTATAGAGGAATAACAGTCTCATATCACAGAAGTCAAATAATTACTTTGGATTTTCCTCCCTGTCATTAGACCATGAGAATATTACTGCTGTAGTAGAGGTAATATCCTTGCTGGGGTAGAGAAAAAGAAAGATGATGAATGGAAAGATATAACTTGGTAAATTCAGAATAGTCTAAATGGACTTTCTCAATATAAAGGAGGAAACATACAGAATTCACTTGATGACTATTTGGAAAAGAAGGACTATGTTCAAAATAATGGAAAATCTGAATGAGCAGAAGAATGAGTCTGTGAGAGAATGATATAATAAAGAGTGCCAAACTTTAATAAATCTAAATGGGGTATAAACTTCTTAATTTTAAATGTCAACCTTAATGAATGTCATATCATTCTTATTCTAAC
The DNA here is from genome assembly GCA_963574655.1 of Perodicticus potto. Lineage (NCBI taxonomy): Eukaryota > Metazoa > Chordata > Mammalia > Primates > Lorisidae > Perodicticus > Perodicticus potto. The sequence goes on along the minus strand of CAUYRH010172611.1, from coordinate 3,582 downwards.
ATATTGTGAATGGAGTAATTCTGTTTCCATACAAGGTTCAAAAATATGTTCAAGGTAAAATGTGGAATTTGCACATGTTGCAGTCAGCAAGATGCACAGACTGTTACATTGGGTTCATCAACCATAGCATGGTTTCCACTTGAGGCCGGAAAGCTCTGTGTGGTTGTCCTGTACCCCAGGGGGTATTCAGCAGTGGCCTCTAACCACTGCATATCAGCAGCCCTGCACCAAGGTGTGAAAAATAAAATGTCTATGAGCACTGCCACAGGTACATTGAATTTGGTGCAGGGACTTTAAAAAGCCCCACTTACAAAGCTGTGTTACGTGTTTAAATTCATCAGTGTCTGGGGAAAACTGGGTATGCAGTCAAAACTGTCAATAAGAATTCAAATACACATGTGGAGGTCAGAGTGGAAACAGGTGTGAGTGAGTCCAACAGAAGGAAACATGGCTGCCAAAGTGTGAGTGAGTCCATCAGCAAGTTCGACCTGACCTTGCCATTGGAGGAAGCATGGTGAACTCTGCTTTGTATAATGTGCATGCTGGATACAGAGCTGTCATCTTTGACCAATTCCATGAAGTTCAGGACATTGTGGTAAGAGAAGGGACTCACTTTCTCATTCCATAGGTACAGAAACCAATTATCTTTGACTGCTGCTCTGGACCACATAACATGCCAGTCATCACTGGTAGCAAAGATTTACAGAATGTCAACATCATGCTGCACATCCTCTTCCGGCCTGTGGCTAGCCAGCTTCCTCGAATCTTCACCAACATTGGGGAGGACTATGATGAGCGTGTGCTGCCATCTATTACTACAGAGATTCTCAAGTTGGTGGTGGCTCACTTTGATGCTGGAGAGCTAATCACCCAGAGAGAGCAGGTCTCCAGGCAGGTGAGCAATGACCTTATGGAGCGAGCAGCAACCTTTGGGCTCATCCTGGATGATGTTGCCTTGACCTATCTGACCTTCGGGAAGGAGTTCACAGAAGCAGTGGAAGCCAAACAGATGGCTCAGCGGGAAGCAGAGAAGGCCAGATTTGTGGTGGAAAAGGCTGAGCAGCAGAAAAAGGCAACCATCATCTCTGCCAAGGGGTCTCCAAGCAGCAGAGCTGATTGCCAACTCACTGGCCACAGTGAGTGATGGCCTGATCAAGCTCTGCAAGCTGAAGGTCACACAGGACGTTGCATATCAGCTGTAGCGCTCTTGAAACATCACCTACCTGCCAGTGGGGCAGTCTGTGCTCATCCAGCTGCCCCAGTGAGGGCCTGCCCTGCCTGTACTCCTGAGGTGAACTGGGCCACAGCCCTGGTGATGATTACCACCACCTCCTTTCTGCGCTATCCCCACCCCCCAGAAATCACTGTGAAATCTCATGATTGGCTTAAAGTGAAGGAAATAAAAGTAAAATCACTTCAGATCTCTAAAAAAAAAAAAGAATTCTTTATGTGTTAGAAGTATAATGTTCATTAGGAAGTTTAGTATGTTGGAACATAGCTTTTGAGATAAAATGCTATCCAGTGGTACTCTGAACAGAAAGTAACTCAAAAATGCACATTTTTTTCTTTCATGTAGACCACCATGGCCTTCTGGGTGATATGCTGTGATGCTGGGTATCAGCATCTGAATTCCACCTGCTGGATAATACCCACATCTGTGCTCTAAAGCTCCCAAGATTCCACAGAAGTCAGTTTCTGGAAATGCCACATCTGGGCCCGAGATTCAGAGGAACTGGACATTTCAACACTCTTCTTTCATACTGCACTCTCAATCATTATGTTCTTCCACAGGCTTGAATACTTATAATTTTATCATGTAATCATTCTAGTTTGCATTCAGGACTGGCTTACCTAATTAGAACACCTAAAATATCACTATGATAATGATTCCAATTAACACTATTTTGGGGTCTGTCCTTATATTTCAAATTTGTGTTGGTTTCATGGGGAACTCACTGCTCTTTGTGTTCTATGTGTACATCTATTTCATTCAGTCACACTTCAGGAAGCCCATACATTTGATTTTCATGCACCTGACATTAGTCAATGTTTTGAGCATCTTGTTCTCATTGACACCACACATCATGTCATATTTTGGAGTAAAAAATGCCATGAATGATGTCAGTTGTAAAGCAATTTTGTATATAAACAGAGTTACTCGGGGTCTTTCTATCTGTACTACATCCCTCCTGAGTACATTTCAAGCCATCACAATTAGCCCCAGGAACTCTGCATGGACCTGGGTTAAGTCTGAATTCACTACATGCATTTTACCATCTCTCCTGTTCTTCTGGATCCTTAACATGCTGGTCTATATCCACCTAATTGAAGCTGTAGTAGCCAGAACCAATGTTACCCTTGTTGGTCCTGGGTATTCTCAAGCATACTGTCAAACGAAGACAACAAACTTTCATTCATACTCATTTTTGAGCATCGTAGTGACTCGAGATCTCCTGTTTGTGGTCCTCATGGTCTGCTCCAGCCTCTACATGGTCAGGGTCCTCCACAGACACCACAGGAGAGCCCAGCATCTCCACAGCCCCAGCCTCTCTCCCCAGTCCTCTCCTGAAATCAAAGCCACCCACAGCATTCTTGTGCTGGTAAGTTGCTTTGTGTTATTGTATTCTGTAAACAACCTCATGACTCTTTATTCATTTTACACTGCTAAGAAAAACCCCCACATTGATATTATTATGGGAATTATTTTCTCATGTTATCCAACCCTCTGCCCTTTTGTACTCATAAAGAATAGTAAAATTATTTCACGATATTTTTCTTCCCTTCCAAGATGACAATTGTCATTTCTCAAAGAGCACTCAGTGGCATATCTGATACCCCGAACTTTGTTCTGCAACCGAAGAATCCTCAAAATGATTTATATGAAGGAGAAAAAATCATGTGGCTATTGAAGACTTGAAATGGTATAGTGTGAATTGAGATTTATGGTAAATTAAAAATGCAGATTTTGAAGTCTTACTATGAATAAAATGACATTAATATGAAAAACTCAATTAAATTTGGGGGGAGTGTAAGGGCTTGGGTAAACTGTCATCTATTGGGTACATTATATGGATACATGGTACACTTCCTGGATAAAAGACAGAACTGTAATTCAAACTTTAACTTTACAAAGGCAAACAAGGTAATTCATTATATGGACACAAATTTATCTGAAATTAAAATTTTAAAAGTACATAAATATATTATTTTTTCTTTTATTATATGTTTGAATAATGACATTTGGGTAAATTGTTATATTACATATGATTAGTATTAATCTAATCGTAGATTCCTTGCTTTACTCCTTTTTATTTATTTTTTTTTTAATTATTTTTTATTGAGTCATAACTGTGTACAATGATTCAAGCTTGGAGTACAGTGTGCTGAGATCACACTTGTGGTGCATATGTGAAGGGTCAGGAGAAATCTTCTAAATACGGATCAAAATTGTTTTCACATAGTAAATGAGAAAATATCATGAATGTTACATTAATCAGGTGGATAAAAATATCTCCGATTGCTTTACTCCTTTTTAACACAGCTAGAAAGAAACAAAGTTATATTTGGAGTTTGTATTAAATT
>CAUYRH010172610.1:0-10898 GCA_963574655.1 Perodicticus potto | reverse complement strand
TTTTCTTTATGCCCCTCTTGAGACGCCAGGCAATTGTTTTTGCCAGCTTCTGATTCTTCTTTCTTCCCCTAAAGAGCATTTCATATTCAAGGAATTCCCATTCTTCCAGGAATGTGTGGATGTCGTGAACACTCCAAGATGGAACTAACTGGCCTAGAAAGGATAAAAGAATGTGGATGTATTTTGGCATAATTCACACACACATTTGTGAGTTTCTCAGAGACCTCCCTCTACACTGACAGACCAAAACATACCTTTATTTAGTTAGTGGGAGATAATTAAACCTTAAATGAGAAGTTCAGGAATCTAGCATCTACCTGAGTCCTCACACCCAAGAAGACAGTAACTGGGGCAGGTCAGGGAGCATCTGAGAGTCTGGGTCTTATTCAAATTCCATAAAATATATTTTTAGAAAATACTGACAGGGTGTGATAGCACATTTGCTGTCTGGAAGGGCTCCCCAATGTGGGGCTCATACGCCACACCCCAATGTGGCCTTTCACTGCTTTCAGGTCACCAGGACTATGGGCAGGGGCAGAAAGGACCCAGGATCCTGAGGATGGGTCTTTTATCCCTAGAGCTGCCCCATCTAGAGCTCAGGTGAGTAACTATACTCATGAAGACCATAGAGATGGGGTAGAAATTTCCTCTGCCCCAGATACAACTCTGAGAATACTGTACCTGAGAGCCTTTTTGGTCCCTGGGTTTCTTTATTCTCCTTTACATTCCCAGGACTTTGGATACTTTGACTTTGAAGTGTCACCATCTAATAAAAACAGAGAACAGTAGGATATTTTGTTGAATTTATTTAAGTTGCACTTGAATTGATTAAACACTTAGCCAACATCAGGACTAATATTCTCAGCTCTAAGAACGAACTATAAAATACCTGCCATTTTGAATTTATGAACAATCCCTGCCCCAAACTAATAACCAAGAGATTATTTAAAAATCAAAGCAGTTTCTGTATCTATCTCTGAAATAACAAAACACAGAATTCTTTTGCCTTAAATAAGAAAAAAAGTCAGACAAACTATATGAACCAGTGGTTTTCCTATGTTGAATAACAGGCAGCCCAGTAATAACAAAAAGTCAAAGGAAACAAATGAGCTGAGCCCCACATCTATCCGGGTTCAAACCTGCAGAGAGATTCCAGGCCCCAGCACAAGTATAGAGAATTTAATAGAGCTCAGCTGACCTCCTGAGCTAAGGAAACAAAGCTGAGTACACGATGGGGGCAAAGGCTGTTGGACATCACTGTGGCGGGCACTGGAGAGAAGGGAGAGACAGGAAGAAGCAGGGAGAGGTAGTGAGAGAGGAAGGGAGAGGAAGCACGCTCATGAACATGAGACCAAAATCCTACAGGGAGGTCTCTTCCTCTAAGAACAGATGAGCACATGAGCAAGGCTAGAAAGAACCACCAGAAAGGAGCAGGCTGAAAAGTCCCTGGGGTCTCACTCAAGAATTTGTGTTTCCAGAACTTGAATGGGAAAAAAACACCCTAATCCTGCTGAGTGTTCAGAATATCATTGCCACAGCGGTGAGGCCTAATTCATTCAGCCATAGACTGAAGCCTGTTCTGGCTAACAAGATTGAATATCCAATTAACCAAGATTGAATAATCTTCGAAAGAATCTAATTCATTCAAAGTATACTTTAACGGCATCACAGAACAAGGCTCAAAAGAATTTAAAGGAACACAAAATATCCAGCATCCAACAAGTTAAGATTCACAGGCATACAACTAAGCATAAAAATAGAATTTACCATAGTAGAGAAATTAATAGATCTAGAAACGACACAGATTATAGAATTACTAAAGAAGCACTTTAGTTTTTTATTTTTATTTTTTTTTTTGAGACAGTCTCACTTTGTCTACCCCAGCTTACAGCAACCTCAAACTCTTGGGCTCAAGTGATTCTCTTGCCACAGCCTTCCAATTAGCTGGAACTACAGGTGCCTTCCACAATGCCTGGCTATTTTTTGGTTGCAGTTGTCACCATTGTCTAGTAGGCCCTGACTGGGCTCGAACCCGCCAGCCTTGGTGTATGTAGCCACAGCCCTACTCACTGAGCCACTGGAGCCTGAGCCTTTTGTTGTTGTTTAAAAGAAGTATCTTTTATTTCCTGGTGATTCTGTGGGTTGGCTGGACAGTTAATATGTTGGTTGTAGGTTCACTAGGTGGGTGCATTCAGCTAAAGGGTCAGAAGAGCCAGGTGGCTTCCCAGCATGGCTGGTAGTTGGTAGTGAGTGTTGGCTGTCAGCTGGGCAGCCTCAGTTTTCTGCTTGTGGCCTTTCATCTTCCTATAGACTAGACAGGTTCTTAATCACATGACAGTCTAAGAACAATGTTCCAAGAAAATGAAAGGCAAATACTGCAAGGTCTTGAGGCCTACCTAGGCCGCAGAACCCTCAGTCTTTCTTCTTAGTGTATTCTATTTGTTAGCAGATGACAAGGCCAGCCTAGATTCACAGGGTCAGAGACACAGACTGACCTCTGAACTGGAGTGGCAGTGTCACATTGCAAAGGAATATAAGGCCCTTAAATGATTTACCATAAGTGGCTACATATGTCAGGTACTGTCCTAGGTATATTTAACATGCTATTTCACTTAAGTGACATAACCGTCTTGCACTGTGAGCATTCTCCCCCACACCACAATTACATGCACATAGTGTACAGCAACTTTTAGTGTATCCATCACAGAAAAAAATGTAAATTGTACCCCATAGGTAAGGGGTACAATTCATTCCTCACCCTCTCCCACCCACCCACAGTTGAGTCTCCTGGGCACACATTTTAGTGAATGCAAAAATGCTTGTGAAGTTAAATAAAAGACAACTTAGCCATCCAACCATAAAAACACAGAAAGCAAGCTCTCTCCAACTTACCGCTGTTTGTATTTCTGGTTTTTCTTCCATGATATTCTTCTCTGCAGCAATGGAACCTAAGTTGGGGTTGGCTTTCACTCTGAGTTTCTGGAATCCCAGTAAGGTCCCAGAGTGAAATGTGTTTGTTTCTCTTTGCCTCTGAAGTCTCTGAAACCCATGGAAGGTCCACCACTGTTTAAGGCTTTGGAAGTGATTGGGTCAGACCCACCCTACATTGTGTCTTTTTGATTAACTCAAGACAATCCAATTTAGTGCTTTCATTACAACTGCAAAATCTCTTCACTACTGTACCTAAACTAGCATTTACTTTAGGGATTGAATAAATGGGAAGGGGGTGTGTTAGAAATCAAATAAGGTAGTGGTTCCAAGGGCCTCTGGGCCTTACTATTTCCAAATGCACACAAGTAATCCCAGCACTTGGGAAGACCTCACCTCTAAAAAGAGCTGGGCATTGTGGCAGGTGTCTGTAGTCCCAACAACTCGGGAGGCTGAGGCAAGAGAATTGCCTGAGCCCAAGAATTAGAGGTTGCTGTGAGCTGTGATGTCACAGCACTCTGCCAAGAAAAACAAAGTGAGATTCTGTTTCAAAAAAAAAAAAAAAATTACACATTCTTACACGTCCACCAATGAATTCCTTCCTTCATGCCACCACTCCCAAATTCATTGTCTGGAATCGAAGTAAATTAATCCAGTGATGTTTTTGGGTTTGGCACCTGAGGCTTGGTTGTGAGTTGTAGAGGGTGGTGAGTGAGGATTAGAGGAAGAGACCAGACTTCAGGTGGTGGGGGCTGAACTGGGTGGTCACTGGGTGGCAGTGATGGGTGTGGGACTCCCCAGAGAGGCTTAATTTGAAAGAAGAGTTTAGGGAGGGAAAGAGCACAGGAGAACAGCTCGTCTCTTTACAAGTCAACAAACTTGAGACTTGCATATGCTAAGAAGTAGAAATGAGAAGCCTGTAGAGGGAGAATGGACAGAACTGATGACGGGGAAAGTGAAGGAAGGTGCTGGCTATGCAGCTAGGGTGACAGGAACAAGTACTGAGCTTAGATAACATCACTGGCTTTAGAATCTCAGATGCAGTCTGGGTTTCTATTAGGGATCTCCTTCAGAATAAAGCAAATTTTGTAAGTTCAATGGATTAATGTTAATTCCTCCTCACCAAGGTGGAGCATTTGGGAGATGATTAGATCATGAGGGGCGAGGGATTAAAGACCCAGGAGAGCACTCTCACACTCCTTCTCCAGGTGAGGACATGTGCAACAAAAAGATTAAGAACAGGAGGTGGGCCTTCACCAGAATCCAATCTGCCAGGGCCATGATCTTGGACTTTGCAGCCTCTAGGACTGTGATAAATAAGAGTCTATAAGCCCCCCAGCTTGTGATATTTTTGCTGCAGCAGGTGTAAAAAGAATGGGAAGGAAGTGTTCACCCCACTGTTCCTCGTCCTTCCCAGTCCTTTGTGGCCTTTGTCTCATAGTTGAGTCTGAGAACACAGGGAGTATGATGTCAGGAAAGGTGCTTTGCAATAGGTGCTCCTTAAAGAACTTCAGGGAGGGAATTTTTAGCTGATAACAAATCACTGTATTGGAACACCCTCCCTACTCACCTGATCTTGCCCCTAATAACTTTTTTCTTTACCTGAAGAAAAAGAAAATACTGAAAGGGAGACATTTCAATGACATTCCGGACATCAAGGGTAATACGACAAAAGTTCTGATGGCCATTCCAGAATTGTTTGAAGGGTAGACTAGGCCACGGCATCAGTGCATAGCTTCCCAAGGGGAGTACTTTGAAGGTGACTGTAGTAATATTCAGCAATGATGTATGTAGCACTTTTCTAGCAGTTTTTCTTGAACTTGTCAGACCTTGTATTTGGAATTATCTTTTTTTCACACCATAATTAAAATAGTTCAGGCATTAAAGAATTCACAGTTTCTATCATCCTTGCTATGTAGACCAAAACATTGTAGGATGTTTTCTCAAGCATGAAATAAAGGTTATTGAGGAAGTAAAAGACTTATTGAGGAAGTAAAAGGTTTGCAGAGCAAAAGCGAGATATATGTTTAAAGAGCAAGATACGTTTGCTCCAGACAACAAATGTGTCCCATTGTCAGGAGAAAAACGGCCAAAACTTTATAGGGTTTTATTCAGCAGAGCAGCATCACATTTAGTGGACTCCTGAGATACTTCATAAAATTGGCGACTGGGACACTGTTGCTGGAGTCGTGGGGTGGGAGGAGTAATGCCTAGGCCACAGCTACAACCCAAGATTTTCTCTACCAGTTAGAGCCTGTGCTGAGGTGGGTAGCAGTGCGGGGCCTGTCACAGACGGTAATGCTACTCCCTTTTCAGGCCCAAAGAAGCGTATCACTTTCAGTGAATAACCACCTCTAAAAGCAAAGAATTGTCCCTGCTGTCTCCCCTAGGGGAATAGTCTGAATCCAGAGTGGCTTCAACAAGTCCTGGCCAACTCAATGTTTGGTGGCATTGTTTCCAGTTCTTTGTGTCCCTGAGTATGAGACCCTGGGCAGTTGCCTTTGAGAATCTGTAATTCTCTTCCCTTGTCTCAAGATGAACCTCACTTCTAAGGAATCCCTATTCTTCTAGAAAACTCTGGATTCCCTGGTTTCTTAAGGACTGGTCTGGAAGAAACAGAGGAATGTGCGTGTACCTGGGTATAACTCACACCTCATGTGTGTTTTCCAGAGACCCTTCCCCACACTGACAAGACCTGAGCATAGCCTCCTGTCTGTTGGTGGAAGATGATAAAACCTTCAATGAGAAGGTCAGGACCTGAACCACTAGGAGAAGTGCTGTCCTGTGTCTTTAATCATGGACATGTCAGGAAGCATCTGTGTGTCTTATTCAAGTGACTAAAGAAACCTGCAGCAAAAAGATTTTGGCTATGTACTTCCTGACCTGAGATGGTTCATCCTTTGTTTCAGAACCAGTGATGTACCCTCAGCAGGGTCCTTTGGCCGGCCACCTCCCAGTCACCAGGACTCTGTGAGCAAAGGCGGGACTCCAGAACGATGGAGCCATATGCCTGTCCACAGAGCTGCCCTGTGGGCTTGCAAGGGACCTTAGGGTAGCCCAAAATGACCAGGCTGGGACAGAACGTTTAGAAAAAAAAGAAAACTGATTGTTACAACATTGCTGCCCAAATGCTTCTCTTGTTCCAGAGTTACTTTTCCTTCCTTGCCGCCTTAGGATTTCTAATAATTTCAGTCAAGTCACCTCATTCAAAAAATAGATATTTTGATATAATTTAATCTTTTTATTCATGACTTGCCTATGAATCTATTAAACATGAGAAACTGCAATACTGAAAACAAAAATCTGGCCAGGCATAGTGGTTCACACCTGTAATCCCCGTACTTCAGGAGGGCAAGATAGGAGGATTACTTGAGGCCAGGAGTTTGACACACAGTGACTCTATCTCTATAAAAAATTATTTTTAAAAATTATTCAGACATGATAGCATGTTCATGTAGTCCCAGCTACTCAGGAAACTGAGGCAGGAGGATCACTTGAGCCCAAGGTTCAAGGTTATAGTCTGGGCAAGAGAGTGAGACCCTATCTCTGAAAAGGAAGGAGGGAAGGAAGGGAGGGAGGGAGAGACAGACAGAAGGAAGAAAGGAAAGACATAAAGATACAGACAAAAGAAAGAAAAGAAAAAAGAGAAAATAACGATTCTTAACCTAGCTACTAGAAGTATGTCATTTTAAAGTAACAGAGAGAGAAAGTGGTCTCTTGAACAGTGTGGCGTGGCTCTATACTTTATTAGATGAGTGGGAAACAGCCAGCAGAGCCTGGCCAGCCTGGGTGGCGAAAAAAGGGAAAGAAGGGGGTGATGGTGGAGTTTTCAGACACTGTCACAAAGGAAACCTTAAAAAAGGAGGTGGCAGAGGCCTAGAGCTGAAGGACTTCATTCAGTCAGGAAGCCATTGTCATGGAAATGGACCCGTTTCTTCACTGTGTGATCCCAAACTTCATTCAAAGCCAAGACTTCTTGGAAGAACTTCAGAAGGAACTTTTGAACTTGGACTTCCACAAACAATATAATGATTTATATAAGTTCCCACAGTCTAATGATTTAAAGAAGAGAAGAGAGCCTCATCTCTGCTTTAAGGAAAATTCTGTTTGAAGATTTCTGGGCGTGGCTTTTTAACATTTCTAGAATTGACCTGGAATCAACTATTGACATGTCCTGTGCTAAATATGAATTCACTGATGCCCTACTCTGCCATGATGATGAGCTGGAAGGGTGCTGGATTGCCTTCATTTTGTACCTGGTTCCTTCCTGGGATAAGAGTTTTGGGGGCACCCTGGACCTTTACACCATTGATGAACACTTTCAGCTGAAGCACATCATCAAGTCTCTTAACCCTTCATGGAATAAACTGGTCTTTGAAGTGTCTCCAGTAACCTTTCACCAGGTGTCCAAAGTCCTATCTGAAGAAAAGTCAACGTTTGTCTCTAAGTGGCTGGTTTCATGGTTCTTCATGGACCAGGCCTCCCAACTACTTTGAATTCCTAATACCTTGGAGCCCTCACATCCCACAAGATCATGAAATTTTATATGACTGGAGCAACTCTACTTATCTGAGCATGAATTATCAAAGACAAATTCAAGAAGAGTTTGAAGAAAGTTCTGAAATTCTCCTGAAGGAGTTTCTTAGGCCTGAGAGGTTTACAAAGGTCTGTGAGTCCCTGGAGAAAGGCCATGTGGAATGGAGCAGCTGAGATTCCCCTAGTAAAAGGTTTTATGAGAAAGCTGAAGAGAATAAGCTTCCCAATATACTGAAAGACTACATGGAGTTATTTTGCTTCGAGGCACTGTTCTTGCTGCTCTCCAACTTCACAGGCCTGAAGTTTCACTTTTTGGCCCCTTCAGAAGAAGATGAAACTGATGACAAAAAAGAGGAAGAAGCAGCCTCTGCTGATGATTGTACTGGGGAAGGGGCTAGCCATAATTCCTCTGAACCAGAGAATAAGCAGGGAGCCATCAGCAACAAGAGCCAACAGACAGGCCCAGAGCCAGAGGAAAATGAAACAAAAAAAGAATTAAGTGTTCCCACATGCCAAGGAGAATCCAGGCATTGAAAGACAGGTCACTGCACTTCAATCCATGACAATAGCAAGGCTGAATTTGCCCTGGACTTAATTCTTTACTCTGGATGTGATGGCTGGGAGCCAGAGCATGGTGGCTTTACTTCCTACATAGCTAAAAGTGAAGATGAAGAGCTGCTAACAGTCAATCCAGAAAACAATTCTTTGGCATTGGTCTACAGAAATAAAGAGACTCTGAAATTTGTCAAGCATATATATATATATATATATATATATATATATATTTTTTTTTTTTTTTTTTTTTGCATTTTTATTTGGTTGAGGGTGGGTTTTAACCCACCACCACCGGTATATGGGGCCGGTGCCCTACTCCTTTAAGCCACAGGCTTAACTTGTCAGGCATATTAACCGCTGAAATCTAGAACAAAAGAAAACCTTCCCAACAGAACAGGTTTCTGGGACTTTTCATTCATCTATTACGATTGATAGGACTGGGCAAAGCTGGAAAAAAACATGATCCTTCATCAGTACTGGGGAATCTGATAGAGCTGAGCATGGAGTGAGCATATAGCATGCATGGTATATTGTCTTAAAACTGGTTGACCTTTAGTAGGACTCTGATTGTCTTTAGCCTAGACCTTGAGCTTGGAGCTATATACATATTTCTTGATTTCAAAGATTAAAAATAAATAAAGTAATAGGCCAGGTGCAGTGACTCATGCCTATAATCCTAGTACTCTGGGAGGCCAAGGTAAAAAGATTGCTTGAGGTTGGTAGTTTGAGACCAGACTGAACAAGAGCAAGACCCATTTCTACTAAAAATAGAAAAATTAGCCAGGCATGGTGGTGTACACCTGTAGTCTCATAGTCCCAGCTACTTGGGAGGCTGAGGCAGGAGAACCACTTGAGCCCAGGAGTTTGAAGTTGCAGTGATGACACCATTGCACTCTAGTCAGACTGGGTGGCAGAGTAAGACTCTGTCTCCAAAAAATGATTTTAAAAATAACAATAAGATGCTTTAAAGTAATAGAGAATCTCGGTACCAAGTTAATAACCAAGAGTTTATTTCAAAATCAACTTAGAGTGCTCCCTATTGCACGATGGAATAACAAGAACTCAACTTCCCTCCAGCATCAAAGAAGCCAAAAGTCAAAATAAGAAGAACCAAACATACTCAGACACCTTTAAGAGGAGCACATGACAGTGTTCTGGAGGCAGTTATCAAAGGAGGGGAGCTCTGGAGCTGCTTCAGCTTAGAGCCTGCACGATTTCCAGGACACAGAACAGCAAGGGGGAGTCCAGCTAGAATTGGACGTCTGAGGAGGAAGGGGAAGCTGGATATCACAGGGCTGAGTAACAAAGAGGAGAGGAGGATGTTGCAAAGAAAGTATGCCCTGGAGATTGGCATGGGTGTGTGCTCAACCCTGTGTCCAGGAACTGATCAGTGTATAGATATGTGGAAATGACCTAAGCTAGGAAAGAATCACCAGAGAGGAGCAGGCTGAACAGTCTTAGAGCTCACTCAGGGCTGTTCCCAGCAGCTAGGGTGAAAAGACCTCTTATTTGATGGATCATGGTATAGACAGTAGTTCTCAACCTGTGGGTTGCAACCCCTTTTTAACAATGAAAATACATTGCGGCATTAGGAAGGTTGAGAACCACTGATATAGAAGCTTCGGAAATGCATTGCCTGAGAAGTGGAGCCAAATTTGCCTATACTGGTCTGGATTAGCAAATAAAAGTATCCTCAAAAAGCTCAAACCATTTCTAAGTAACTGCATTTCTAGATAACTATATCATGAAACAAAGTCCAAAGATATTTAAAGGTGCACACACACACACACACAAAAATCTACCAACCAACAATGTAAAATTAACAATTTCTAGTTTTCTGTCCCAAATTACAGGGCATGCAACACAGCTGAGAAGTACAATTTATAAAGAGAGAAATTAGTCAATGGAAACATATCCAGAAATAACACATATGAAAGAATTAGTAGACAAGGACTTGAAAATAACTATTACATACAAACCACATATTGTTAAGAAAGTAGAAGAAAACATGATCCTAAGAAGATAAAGGGAGAAAATAAAAATGACCCAGATGTAAAAGCTAATGACTGTGATGATGAATCAAAGCACCCTCATATTCCCATTAAAATCAAAATGAAGTGGCAAAGCACAGTGGTTAAGGTCATAAACTGTAGAGCCCAAGTGCCAAGTTTTATTCCTAACTTCAAAAATTACAACTGAGGGCTCCTGTTTCATTAGGGAAACAAGTTATGCCTTAGTTTCCTGTTTTGGAAAATGAGGATAGTAAATACACGTTCCCTTAAAGTTTCTATGAAGGATAAATGAGTTGGTATTTGTAAAAAATATAGATGATATTCTATGAGCTGTACAAATGCTTGTCAAATTAGCTAACACATCACCAGTCAGCTGCCCATAAACACAGTGACTGGATAGCTCCATTTTATCTCCTTTTTTATTGCTGAGATTTCACCTGTATTCAACACTAAAATCCATGGAAGACAAGTTTCTTGTCTCTACGTCTTCAGGACCTATTTCTAGAACCCAGCAGAGAAGAAACACTCTCTTGATGGAATTTTGATGCTGTTGTTGTTCCTGATCTGAGTGCAAATGATTTCAATTTAACTTCATTCAATATGATATTGGCTGTGGGTTTGCTGTAGATGGCCTCTATCAGTTTAAGAAATGTCCCTTCTATACCCATTTTCTTAAGTGTTCTGATCATGAAGGGATGCTGGATATTATCAAAAGTTTTTTCTGCATCAATTGAGAGAATCATATGGTCTTTGTTTTTTAATTTGTTCATGTGATGAATTATATTTATAGATTTTCATGTATTGCACCAGCCTTGAGACTCTGGGATAAAATGCATTTGGTCATGGGGTATAATTTGTTTGATGTGT
>CAUYRH010172608.1:0-13635 GCA_963574655.1 Perodicticus potto | reverse complement strand
CTAATAATAGAACATTGCCCAGCCAGTCTAATTATAATTTCTATGCGAGAGTTGTGTGTTTTCAGAAAATGTGAAATATTGTAAGTCACTACTGTGTAAAATGCAGATAGGAAGATGGAGATTGGGAAATGGAAAGTGAAGTGGAGTAGACAGAAATGGGAGGGGGATTTATGTGGTGACAGCCCCAGTCCCTGACACACGACAGATTCACACTCGTAGACAGAAATGGGAGGGGATTTATGTGGTGACAGCCCCAGTCCCTGACACACGACAGATTCACACTCGTCTGAGAAGTCTTCTGTGGGCGCTTCCAGGGTCCCGTCGTGTTAACGGCTGATGGTACTAAAACAGTGAAATTTGTAGGATAGAATAAAGCAAAACAGGATAAATCTACAAAATGAACAGGTAAAATATGGCTTTTTTTTCTTCGAATCATGGAATCTTCTTAGATATATCTCAGTCTTGAAGCTCAAATTCTTTTTGTTTTTAACCTGACTTTAAAAAAAATTTATTTTCATTTTTAATTATTTTGGATACATAATAGTTGTAAATGTTTATAGGATACATGTGATATTTTGATATAGGCATACAACATAAATAGATCAAATCAGGGTAGTTGGAGTATTCACAAACTCAAGCATTGATCATTTCTTTGTGTTAGGAACATTTCAATTCCAGTCTTGCAGTTATTTTAAAGTATCCTAACATTGTTATGTATATTGTTCTGTTGTCAAATACTGTTCATTCTATCAACTGTATCTTTGATACCATTGACCATCCTCACTTTACCCCCTTACTACCCGTCAACCTCTGGTAACCATCATTTTCTTCTCTGACTCCAGGAGGTCAATTGTTCTAACACTTACTTCTTACAGATAAGTGAGAATATGTGCGATTTATCTTTCTGTGCTTAACCTATTTCACTGAACATAATGTCCTCCAGTTCCAGCCATGTTGTTGCAAATGGCAAAATTTTGTTCTTTTTATGGCTGTATAACACTCCATCGTGCATATGTGCCATGGTATCTTTATCCACTTGCCCGTTCACGGACACACATATTGATGCGAAATCGTGGCTCTGGTGACTGGTGCTGTGATAGACACTGGAGTGCAGGTGTCTTTTTGATACACTGATTTCCTTCCTTTTAGATAAATACCTAGCAGTGGGATTGCTGAGTCATGAGGTTATGAGGAACCACCACATTGTTCTCCATGGTGGTTGCACTGATTTACCTTCCTACCACCTCAGACGGTTTCCCTCCCATTTGGACGTGTCTATCCATTGTTTCCCACCGTGCTGACTTTGCTCTGCGCTCACTGGCCTCCTGTCTTCACCAGAACACATTGGATTTATTCTTGCCTCAAAATTTTAACACCTGCTACTACTTCTGCCTGGGATATTCATCTCCCCGATTTGGCATGAGTGGTTACTTCTCCTAATTCAGGAATATGCTGAGAGAAGCCCTGGGCACCTTGAAGAACAGTCTGTTCCCTCTTTCTCTTGCTATCCTGTAACCTTCATTTGTTTTCCCACATGTCCACCACAATCTGGTTCAATATCGCATCATGCTGCTTCTTAATTTGTCATCACTAAGCTGTGCGTATCAACTGCCCTCGTGTTCTGGATCTGTTATACCCTGACTTTGCAAACCTTCCTTTCCTTAATACTTTTGCTGTAGTTATATCACACATCTGTATAAATATTCACATACTATATGTAGGAGATTGTTTGCTGTTAAGCCACATGATGTCCTGAGAGGTTCCCTTTCTGTTTTCTTCTCAGATGTCAATACTAAAATTTCCCCCTGATGTTCTAATACCTAGGAATTATTTCTTTACCTCCCAACCACAATGAATGACCTTTCCCTTTATCTTGTAGAGATTTCCATCCTACACCCCCCACTTAACTCTCAGCTGACAGGGGTTTTCAGCTCTGGCTCACAGCTTGGGTTGTAAACACCCCCTTTGCCTCTCACGTCTCAGAGCCCCTACTTCTCAGCGCTCCTGTTTTCCTCTTTCTTAGCTCATGCCCTCCTTCTGGTGAGAAATTTCCTCCACTAGCTTCCTAAGAAAGGGTTACAAGGCTGGTTGAGCTTGGGGGCTTTTGTATGTCTGGAAATTACCTTACTTTGATACTTGATTGATGGTTGAACTGAGAGTGGTACACTAGGTTGAAAATTATTTTTCTTTCCTTTTTGAAGTTATCGTTTTCCTATTTTATGTCTTGTTGGTGTTTCATTTTCAAACCTCGATGCTCTTCTGAACGGTGACTTTTGTGGGCATCCCACCTCTGCCCCCGCTGTCCTGAAGTTTCACGGTGATGTGCGTGAATCTGTTCTGTTGTCCTAGGCTCTCTGTGGGTCTTTTCCATGCAGAGACACGGATTTCCATTCTTGAGTTATTTCTTCGATAATTTTCTTGCCTTTGTTTTCTCTGTTGCTCTCTTTCTGCATCTCCAGGATTAATCTGAAGATCTGATCCTTTTCTAAATCCTTTCTCCCATCCTCCCTTTTTCTATCCCTTGATTTCTGTGATTTACCTCTCACCCTTCTATTGAACTTGTTTTCGTTGCATTTATCTTGTTTTTAATTTCAAAGACCTATTTCCGATTTTCTGAGTGTCTGAGCATTCCTTTCTTACAGCTCAGCGTTTTCATGTCTGTCAGTGTAATACATCCTCTTTCTGAAGATAACCAGGGGGTATTCCTTCTCAGGTCGTTTTTCATCTGCTTGGTTCATGTAGTTCTCTATGTACTGGAAACCATCTTCACATCTAGTAATTCTTGGCTGATTACATTTAAAGTAGGCACTAAAATGGTGATTGAAAGGAAGCTGTTTTGTGAATGGGAGTGGTCAAATGGTAGACTTGAATGGAAGATTATCAGTTACTGGCCTTTTCGTTATGGTCTCCAAAGAGCAATCCTCCAACCTCAAGCAGACACGGGTTTTCTGGGGGCCCCGAGTGAGGAGACCCTTTGGGGCCCTTCGGTTTATCCTCTAAACTTTCACCCGTGCTCTGAGTCACTGCTGTCCAGGCTGCATCCCCACAGTTCCACAGTTGAGGTTCTCCAGAGGATCCATCCTCTGTTTCCTGAGAGAGAGGAGAGGGAACACCTAGGACTCGAATCCTCTGCAAACTTTACAAGCAGTCTTGTCATTTTAAACTCACAGATAAGCCTCACCTTCCACGGTGCTTGGTGCCTCCCAGCGCGGAGCCCCCAGCCCTCGTCTGCTGAGCTGACTCCTCACAGGCTTTGCCTTGGCAGGGACCAACCTCACAACGTCTGCGACTTGGTCTACCTCGGCTCTTAGAAATCCTGAGCTGGGCTCCTAACGATTCTGAAGTAGTCGGCCAGTGGTTGGCCCCTGTCCCACTGTTCTTGGCTGGAGGATAACTTAAAACTGTTCTCTATTCTTCATTTAGTAACTTTTGGGAAGAGATAAAACAGTCTGATCAGTTTGCTGTGTTAAATTAGCACTCTACGGTTGTTATTTTTTCGTTTAAGACTCAGCATCTATTTTTCTTCAACTAGCTGGTATATTTATCCAGAACAGTGCTTTTCAAGTTCTCGTGTGCATCATGATCACTTGAAGGGATTATTAAACACACTGCTGTGCCCCACTCCCAACTGCCTGATTCAGGGACAGGCCTGGAGGTACTTTTAAGAAAGCCCCGGGTAACGCCAATGCACACTGCGTTTTGATAAACACCGATTTACATGTACGGACTCTCTCTTCCTGGTTCTGTTCTTGCGTTGAGGCCGAGATCTGTGGCTGCTGAACCCCTTTGCATCCTTTACGACCTACCTCATGTGCAGCACAGGGGGAGACTCATGCCCTTACAGAAGCACAGCCCTCCCCACGTAGCGTCTCCCCTCCGCATGTTACACCTGCTTCTCTGGCTGTTCTCATCTCATTGGCCAGGTCACGCGCCTTTCTCCCCTAGGGTACAGCAAACTCTCTGGGCATGTCGCACCTGCCTTAGCGTTTATTTAGGTTTATTTAGATCTTTCTTCCTCCTTCTCCACCTTCCCTGCTCAGCTTCCTATCCGCCTCCTCTTCCTTTTTATATTACTATTACCTCACCCTCTGCCAGACTTGGGACTGAAGCTATGTTACCACACACAATAATTAGGATATAATTTTGGAATGGTTCCCCTCAAAAACTATGAACGTCTTTGCTTCTTCTTCAGCGTGTCATGTAACTAATAGCAGGTGCACTCTCGATGTGGGTGTATACATTGTAGAAGCTTTACTCAAGGTGGCTGGTCTGTGACGCTTCCTTCCCTCGTCCCATGGGTGACAAGGCGCTTACCTCAGATCAGAATGAAAGTCAGAAGAGAGCTTCCTTCGTTGAGAATATCTTGACATCAAGAAAATAAACCAGCTAAAGTAAACAGTGTTCTTTTGGTGTAGTCTGCTTTCGTTCTGACATAAACTCATCTTACTAGGGACCAAGGTGACACACTTTGCGGTTTAACACTCATCTGTGACTGTACATTTAAAAAGGATGCAATTCACGTAAATACAATTTATCCTTTAAAATAACTTTTTAGTATTTTGACAAAATTGTGTGAAAATGCTGAGTCCAGATATCTAATTCTAGAACCATCTCCACTATCTAATTCTGAACATTCCCCCACAAAAAAGAAACCCCCTGCTCTGCATTCCCTGTGCTGCAGTTCCTGAAAATCCCCACTTTACTCTCTGTCTCTATGGATTGTCTATTTTGGGCCTTTCCTACAAATGGCGTCCTAAGTCAGTCTGTGGCCTACTGGTTTCTCACGCCTTCCACTTAGCAAGAGGTTTTCAAGGTCCATCCATTGGTGGCGTGTATTCATTCCCTTTTATTTATGGCTGAACAATGTTTATAGACACAGCACATGTTGTTTATTCACCCATTGAAAGGCATTCAGGGTGTTTTCACTTTTGGGCCGCTATACATAAAGTTGGTACGCACATTCTCGTGTCAGTTTTTGTGTGGACGGATGTCTTCAAGTTTCTTGACCTAACAGTCACATCTGTGTTTGATATTTGGAAGAATACCAAACTATTTTTCAAAGTATCTGTACTGTTTTAGATTCCTACTAGCAAAGTATGAGGGTTCCGATTTCTCCATATCATTGACAATGTTTGTTAATGTGTCTTTGAGTCCAACATCATAGTAGGTGAGAAGTAACATGTCTGTGTGGTTTTAAGCACATTTCCCTAGTGACTATTGATGTGAGCACCTTTTCAGGAGCTTGTTGGCTATTTATATATCTTCCTGAGAAATATCAACTATTCCTTTTATTGTTGAGTTGTGAGCGCTCTTTACATATGCACAATACTATTCAGGAGCTTGTTGTCTATTTATATATCTTCCTGAGAAATATCAACTATTCCTTTTATTGTTGAGTTGTGAGCGCTCTTTACATATGCACGATACTATTCAGGAGCTTGTTGGCTATTTATATATCTTCCTGAGAAATGTCCACCATTCCTTTTATTGTTGAGTTGTGAGTGCTCTTTATATATGTGTGATAGTAGTCCCTTATTGGACATATGACTTGTAAACATTTGATCCCATTCTGTGGATTTTCTTTTTACTTTCTTGATTATATGCTAACTGTACTTTGGAGAACATATTCAATAGTTATATAGTAAGATGAAACTGTCTGTTTCATCTGCTATATCAGTGGTTCTCAACCTTCCTAATGCTGAAGCCCTGTAATAGTTTCCTCTGGGTTACAACCCACAGGTTGAGAACTGCTGTGCTGTATTATAGGAAATGATAGGAAATATTCCATTGGCAAATGTGTAATATGTTTGTGTATAAGTGTAGGATAATGAACTTTCAAGAACTCCAGCTTTGGCCTTATAAATAAGGGCCCAAGCCACTATGTGGGCTTAACTTTCCAGAGAATCTCTGGCAAGTTTTTCTATCTTTTTATGCGGGGTTGAAATTGATAGGTCTGAGACCATATTGGGTTTGGTTTTTTTTTCTTAAGTAAACTGTTTTACTTACATACACTGAGGTTTATGAGCCACTATTTTGCCTTTATTCACTCTTTTGGAATTCTC
This sequence comes from Perodicticus potto, assembly GCA_963574655.1. Taxonomy (NCBI): domain Eukaryota; kingdom Metazoa; phylum Chordata; class Mammalia; order Primates; family Lorisidae; genus Perodicticus; species Perodicticus potto. The sequence continues at coordinate 7,573 of CAUYRH010172608.1, read as the reverse complement.
CTGTACTTTAGCCATATTGAATTGGGAAAGAAATGGATAACCAGTGACTTATGACAGCTACGACCCTGGTACCTGGATAGACAGTCTCCCAGCCCACACCTGGGAGGTGGTGCTGCTCTACACTGTGCTCCTTTGTGATCAAGCCTGCTCACCTTTCCTGGCATATTTAATTGTACTGCAGGGTGTTCAACCATGGCCCATTGCAGGCTTTGAATGCTTATCTGAGTTGTCTTGGGCCACACATTAATACACAAATACTAGCTAGAAAGCTGATGAGCAAAAAAAGTTTCATGCATGATTTTTGGATATATGCAATCACAGATAAGCATTTGTAGCCAGCTGTGAGCTATAACTGAATGCCCCTGTTAGGGGCTATTTGGATATAATGAGTTACCCACAGTAGTTAGCCATAAGAACAGGACGTTAGAATCTAAGTTGCCCTTTTATCGATAGTCTGCAATACGTTAATAGTGAGGGGCTTCAGTGTCCCTGTTTCAGCAATGGACAGATCATAAAGACAGAGAATCACTGAAGACATTGGGCTTGGATTATACTTTAGACTACATGTGTCTTGAAGACATACACAGAACATTCTGTCCTACAGCAGCAGGGTGAACATTCTTCTCAAATACGTGTGAAACAATCTCCAGGATGCATCCTAAGTTAGGCTACAACATAGCTCTTAACAAATTTAGATTGAAATCATTTTGAGTATCTTTTCTGACCAAAATAGTATGAAGCTAAAAATCACTAACAGAAATTTTGGAAAATTCACAAATATGTGAACATTAAACATACATTCCTGAACAACCAGTGGATCAAAGAATAAATTAAAAGGAAAATGTAAACATAAGAAAAATGAAAACACACACACAACATCCCATGGGCTGTGGGATGCAGCCAAGGCAGTTCTATGAGAGGATTGTGTAGCAGTAAATTACTCCACCAAAACACAAAAGAGGAACCGCCTAATGTTACACCTTAAGGCAGGAGAGAAAGAAAAACAAGCTGGGTTCAAAGTTAATAATGTAAAAGCAGGAATAAACAAAGTGGAGACTAAAAACAACGGAAAACATTGATAAAAATAAGGGAGAAGATAACTAAAATAGACAAGTCTTTAGGTGGCCTAAGGAAAAAGACTCAATAAAATCAGAAATGATACAGAAATACAGAGAATCATGAGATTACTATGAAGAATTATATGCTAACAAATGGAATAGTCTAGAATAACAGGACAAATTCCTAGAAACATCCAACCTATAAGACTGAATCATGAAGAAATGTTAAATCAGAGCAGCCTAATAAGTAAGGAGATTGCATCAATAATAAAAAGACTCCCATCAAAGAAGACCCCAGGCTTCACTGCTGAATCCTATCAAACATTTAAAGAAGAACTAACCAACCCTTTTCAAACTCTTTCACAAAATTGAAGAGAAGAGAATATTCCAAACACATTTTGTAAAGCTAGATTTACCTTTGTATCAAAGCCAGGGAAGGGCACTATCAGAAAAGAAAATTAGAAGCTATATCCTTGATAAACGCAGATGCAAAAATTGTTAAAAAAAACACTAGCAAACTGAGTTCAATGGGAATACTCACCAAAACAAAGTGGAATTTATTCCGGAGATGCAAGAATGGTGCAATGTACGCAAACCCGTAAATATGACAGACCACATTAACAGAATGAAAGAAACAAACTATATGATCCTCTCTGCAGGTGTAGATACAACATCCAATGAAACTCAACATTCTTCCATAATAAAAAACTCAACAAAAGAGGAACAGAAGGAATGCATCTCAACACAATGAAGACCACATATCACAAGCCCACAGCCAACATCACACACAACAGTGAACAGTTTCCTCTAAGCCCAGGAACAAGACACAGGTGCTCACTTTTGCCACTTCTCTTCAATATGGAACAGGAGGGCCTATCCAGAGCTAGTAGGAAAGAGAAAGGAATAAAAGCCTTTCAAGTTAGAAAGGAATACATTAAATTATTTGTTTGCAGACAACATGATCTCATGTAGAGATAACTTTAAAGACTCCACCAAAAATATTTAGAAATAATAAATTCAGTAAAGTTGTAGCATACACTTTGACATACAAAAATCAGTGATGTTTCTTGTTATTAACAACTATCAAAAAAAGAAGTAAAAAAAAATACAATCTCATTTACAACACCCACCAAAATAAAAATCTTTAGGAGTAGATTTAACCAACGAAACTAAAATCTTTACACTGAAAACTACATAACTCTGATAAAATTAATCGAAAAAGATACAAATAAATAGAAAGATATCCCGTGTTCATAGGTTTAAAGAATTAATATTGTCAAAATGGCGATACTCCCCAAAGCAATCTGCAGATTCAATGCAATTCCTATTAAAATTCCAATGACATTTTTCACAGAAGTAGAAAAAATAATCCTAAAATTTTTATGGAACATGAAAAGACCCCACGTAACCAAAGCCATCTTGAGAAAAAAGAGCAAAGCTGGAGCATCACACTGCCTGACTTCAACATATACAACAGAGCTATAGTAATGAAAACAGCATTGTACTGACATAAAAACAGACACGAAGAACAATGAACGGAACATAATCCAGGCACTTATGGTCAATTGATGTTTGATAAAGATGCTAAGAATTCACAAAGAAGAAAGGAGAGCCTCTTCAATAAATGGTGTTGTCCCAAGCTCCATACAGTAGAATGAAATGAAGCCTTTATCTCACACCAGAAACAACTCTAAATTAATTAAAGACCTAAATAATGTAAGGTTTGAAATGGTAAAACTGCTAGAGGAAAACATGGAGGCAAGGGTGGCATTGAAGTTTTTTTTTGTTTTTGTTTTTGGCATTGAATTTTTAAAAGTAAATCCCAAAACACAGATAACAAAAGCAAAAACAGACAACTGGAATTCCATCAAACTAAAAAGCTTCTGCCCAGCTGTGAAGAGGCAAGCTTCGGAAAGGGAGAAAATACCTGCAAACGGTAAATCTGATGAAGAGTTAGCATCCAAAATACATGACTGCATTTCTCTCTGCTGGGCTTTGCTGAGACTCCCTTTTTACAAATTGAAGTTTGTCGGCACCATTTCTCCACAAGCATGTGTTTACTTCAAGTCTTTGAGTCACATTCTGGTAATGCTCACAGTTTTTTGAGCTTGTTGTATCTGTTATGGTCTTCTGTGATCAGTGATCTTTATCATAACTGTGTGGGGCACCATGACCCACACAGACATAGGACAGCAAACAGCAGGAAACTGAATCATCACATGTCCTGTGTGTTCTGACTTCTCCACTGGCTGGCCACTTCCCCGCCTTGCTTCCTCTCCTAGGACTTTCTGTTCTCTAAGACACAACAATATTAAAAATAGGCCTATTAGTAACCCTAAAGTGGTTTCTAGGTATTCAAGGAAAAATAGTTTCATGTCTCTCACTTTGAATCAAAAGCTGGAAATGATTAACCTTAATGAGGAAGCTATGTCAAAAGCTGAGAGAGGCTGAGAGCAAGTCCGTGCATCCCGAACAGTTACCCAAGTTGAGAATGCGAAGAAAACATTCTTGAGGAAAATTAAAAGTGCTTCTCCAATGAACAGACAACTTCACAAGAAAGCGGAAAAAAAAAATCTTATTGCTGATATGGAAAAAAAAAATTGGTGGGCTGGATAAAAGATCGAATCCACCTACACCATTCCCTTAAGCTAAAGCCTAATCCAGAGTAAGGCCCTAATTCTCTTCAATTTTATGAAGGCCCACAGAGATGCTGTGGAAAGTTGGAAGCCAGGCTGGTTCACGAGGGTTGAAGAAGGTACCCGTCTCCGTAACCTGTAAGTACCGATGGAGAAGCTGCAGCAAGTTATCCAGAAGATCTAACTAAGATCAGTGGTGAAAGTGGCTACACCAAACCATATTTTTCCATTGCAAACTAAATAATCATTGGAAGAAGTTTCCATTTGGGACTTTCATACGTAGGAAGTTTGGGACTTCCCTCAAAGCCTCAAAGGACAGACTGACTTGCTTGTTGGGGCTAATGCAGGTGGTGGGGTTAGTTTGAAGTCACTGATCATTTACTGTTCTGAAAATGCTAGGGTCATTAAGAATTCTCTAAGTTTACTCTGCTTGTGTTCTATAAATGGAACAGCAAAGCCTGGATGACACCACACCTATTTAAAGTATTGTTTACTAAATATTTGAAGACCACTGTTTAAAGCTAGTGGTCGGAAAAGAAGATCCCTTTCAAAATACCACTGACCACTGACAACGCATCTAGCCACCAAGAGCTCTGATAAAGGTGCACAAGGAGATTAGTGTTGTTCTCATGCCAACTAACATAACATTTGTTGTTCAGGTCATAAATTAAGGAGTAATAACAACTTTCAAATTCACCTATTAGAGAATACATTTTATAAGGCTATCACTACCATAGGTAATGATTCCTCCAATGGGTCTAAGCAAAGTAAATTGAAAACCCTTTGGAAAGGATTCACTATTTTTTTTTTTTTATTGTTGTGAATTCATTGAGGGTGCAAAGAACCAGGTTACACTGATTGCATCTGTTAGGTAAAGTCCCTCTTACTAATTGTGTGCCCGCAAGAACATTCATGATTCATGGAAGGAGGTCAAAATATCAATGCTGAACAGGAATTTGGAAGAACTTGATTCTAATTCTCATTAATGACTTTGAGAGGAAGTAGACGCAGATATGGTGGGAACAGCAGAACTAGCATTAGAAGAAGAGCCTAAAGATGTAACTGACTTGTTGTGATTTTCTGATAAAACGAATGGATGAGAACTGCTTCTTATGGATAAGTAAAGACAGTGGTTTCTTGAGATGGAATCTATAGTTGAAGATTCTGTGGACATTGTTGAAATGGTCACAAAAGATTTAGAGTATTGCATAAACTTAGTTGATGAAGCAATGGCAGGGTTTGAGAGAGTTGACTTCCAGTTTTGAAAGAAGTTCAACTGTATGGAAAAATCCTTTATGAAAGAGCCAATTCATTAGGCAAACAGTAAGAAATTGCCACAGCCACCTCAACCTTAGCAATGGCCACTCAGATCAGCCAGTCACCATCAACACTGAAGCAAGACTGTCCACTAACAAAAAGATTATGACTCGCTCAAGGCTCAGATGATCATTAGCATTTCTTAGCATTAAATCATTTTTAAATGAAGGCATAGATTTTGTTTTATTAGGCATAATGCTATTCACACTTAACAGACCACAGTATAGCGTAAGCCCAACTGTTATATGCACTGGGCAGACCCAAAATTCATTGACTCAACTTATTGAGACATTTGCTTTGTTGTGGTAGTCTGGGATCAAACCCACGATTTCTTCGGCGTGTGCCTATAAAGGATGTCCAACAACTGTATAGCAAGAAAACAAATAACCCAGTTAAAAAGTCAGTAAAGAGCCTAAAAGGACTTTTTTAAAAATGATAAAAAATGTACAATAGGTGTATGAAAAAATTCTCAATGTCACTAATCATTAGAAAGGACTAGTTAAAACCACAGTATCACTTCATACCTGTTAGAATGGCTATTACCAAAAAGACAAACTATAGTAAGTGTTGGGAGGATGTGTAGAACAGAACGCCCTAGCACACTGTTCAAGAGAATGCAAATTAGTCTAGCCATTATGGAATGGTATGAAGGTTCCTCAAAAAGTTAAAAATAGAATTAGGATACAATCCAGCAATCCTGCTTCTGGTTATATGGCCAGAAGAATTAAAAGCAAGATCCGGAAGAAGTTTCGACATACCTTTGTTTTCTACAGCATTATTTCTAGTCAAGGATGGAAGCAACCATTGACAGGTGAGTGGATCAGAAAAATGTCATAAATGTGTACAATGGACTATTATAAAGTCTTAAAGTGAAGAAAATTCCGTCATGTGCTACCGCATGGGTGAACCTTATGGATATTATGGTAAACAAACCAGTCATGAGAGAACAAATGCTGTATGATTCTACTCATGTGAAGTATTCAGCGCAGTTAACATAGAAACAGAAGGTAGAAAGCCGGTTGCCAAGGGGGTGTGGCAGTTAGGGTTTATGAGAAGAGAGTTTCAGTCTGCAACATAAAAGATTTCCAGAGATCTGTTGCACAATAACGTGAATATACTTAACATTACTGATCCATACACTTACAAATGGTTAAGGTTATAAATTTAATGTTTCATACACTATTTTTTACCCTATACACATAAATCAGATCAGCCATGCAAGGCATAGATCCTGTAAAGTGTAAGTCAAATGTCTAGCTGGCCAATCTTCTATTTACTTTCTAATAAATAGAAACAGTTCCAGATATGATCATTTCATCATAATTTACATATGATTAGCAAATATTTGTGACTGGCAGGAGTATTTTTCCATATTGAGAAATTACATAAAAAACACTAGACAGATCGTTTAGAAATTTTATGCTGAGTTTATAATTTTCCTTTAAAAGTGATAGAGAAAACTATGGGTTTGATGGGACAAAATTTAGTGGCAGGTAAGATGAAAGGGAGAATGATTATTCACACTTTTGTGTGGCGATCCTAGGTGGTTCCTGGTGAGTTTCATTCTGTTTTGCCCAGATCTCAATCTACATGGCCCATTACTGCTGGTGGGCATTCCCGTAACGGCGATTTATTACACTTTCAGGTGACAGTAGCTGTCCTTTGAAGAATTGCTTCCTGACCTCGTCTTTCAACTCATAACACCTGCCAAATGATTGGCTCTCTTGACTTGTCACCATCCAGACATTGGGAGCTTGTGTGTGCAGAAGGAGCAAGGCTGGAAAGCTTTGGCTTGGATGGTATTGGTGTAGCTTGCTTGGGGAACTGCATGGGTAAACACTTTCTCAATTAGGAGAAGACACACAAGGAGATAAAGTGTTTGGTTACTGGAAAGTTTCAAGCACCAGCTGAGGAAGGTTTTGAGAACATCTGGTTGGAATCTATTTCTTTGTAGACAAGCAGTCTTTTCTACAATCAGCATACATAAAGCATGAAATTGGCTCACCCCGCCTCCTTCTGACAAAGGACATCAGGTTAGATTTACTGCTCTTTGGATGCAGGCTCAGAGGGAGAGTGGCATGGCAGGTGGTGTGCCCACTGGAGGGCCCCCAAAATCTTTTGGACTCCTCTAAGAGAAAACATTTGTCTGTAATATGTAACCCATGTTTAAGAAGCTGTCTGGGCTGGTAGTTTAAAAGATCATTTACAAAAATAAAACCCAGCTCATGATGTTTTCTTGTTTTCCCCATAAAATTTGTGTCTGAAGAAGGTTTGCCATCAACATAAAACTCCCTATTTTAATCATAAAAATTGGTTCTTTATGTACCTGGATCATTCTCTTCCTTAGTTACATTTAAATTTCTTTTACTTGGGCAATAAGGGCAGAGTTGTTTTCTCTGCATTGGCTTCATCTATATGTTTGCAGCACCCTACACCCACCATATTTCAATGCTATTTTAACACGGAAGACTGCAACTAACAGGTTTCATAATATTAAAACTTTTCCATTTTAGAGCTATAGCACAACCACACAATGAAACCAAATAACCATCATTTTTAAGC
>CAUYRH010172606.1:0-20004 GCA_963574655.1 Perodicticus potto | reverse complement strand
TCAATGTCTTTATACAGTGATTAAGAAAATGCTGTGAAGGCTATCTCTCACAGTACGATCAAAATGTTTCTGATTGTATATGAAGCACATTCTGCCCTATGATTGCACCAATGTACACAATTATGATTTAATAAAATTATTTTTAAAAAAAGATTTAAATTTAAGACAAGAAACAAAAAAAAATTCTAGAAGAGAGTGAGGGGAAAACACTTTAAGATATTGGCTTGGGAAAAAAACTTGTATGAGGAGAACCCCATTCACCCAATTTCAGCAACACCAAAAATAAATGACTGGGATTTGATCAAGCTAAAAAGCTTTTGCACAACTAAGGGTACCACAAACAAAGTAAACAGACAGCCTTTGGAATGGGAGAAGATTTTTGCATGTTATGAATCTGACAAAGACCTGATAACTAGAATCCAGAGAACTCAAATTAAACAATAAGAAAAAGGCAAACAACCTTCTCATAAGTGGGCAAGTGATTTGAACAGAAACTTCTCTGAGGAAGACCGATGAATGGCCAACAAACACATGAAAAAAACTCTCATTGTCTTTATTCATCAGAGAAATGTAAATCAAAACCACTCTAAAGCGCCTGTAGCTCAGTGGCTGAGGCACCAGCCACATACACCAAAGCTGGAGGGTTCGAATACAGCCCGGGCCTGCCAAACAATGACAACTGCAACCAAAAAATAGCCTGGCATTGTGGCGGGCACCTGTAGTGCCAGCTACTTGAGAGGCTGAGGCAAGAGAATCTCTTAAGCCTAAAACCTTGACTTTGCTATGAGCTGTGACACCATGGCACTCTACTCAGGGCAACATAGTGAGACTCTGTCTCAAAACAAAAAAATAAAAATAAAAATAAGCCACTCTAAGATATCACCTAACCCCAGCAAGATTAGCCCACATCACGAAGTCCCAAAACACCAGACGCTGGCATGGATGTGGAGAGAAGGGAACACTTCTACACTGTTGGTGGTATTGCAAACTAATATAGCCCTTTTGGAGAGAAGTATGGTGAATCCTCAAAAATCTAAAAATAGACCTTCCATTTGATCCTGCAATCCCATTACTAGGTATCTACGTAGAAGAACAAAAAAACATTTTACCATAAAGACATTTACACCAGAATGTTTGTGGCTCAATTCATAATTGCCAAATCATGAAAGCAACCTAAGTGCCCATCAACCCACAAATGCATCGATGAACTGTGGTACATGTATCCCATGAAATATTATTCAACCATTAAAAAAGATGGAGACTTTACATCTTTTACATTGACCTGGATGGAGTTGAAATACATTCTTCTGAGTAAAGTACGGCAAGAATGGAAAAACAAATATCCAATGTACTCTACGCCAATATGAAATCAATATATAAAGAATTACATGCTCATAAGAACAATAAATAGCTCAGGGGTAGAAGGAAGCAGGAAGGGGTCAGGGAGAGGACGCTTGGCAGAAGGAGGGAAGGCATGAGACAGGATCTCGCCTAATGTGAGGGTGGACAACAAGCCCCCTGGGTGAAGGGCTCTTCCACAAATGGAACTGTACCCTGGAAGGGAGAACAATGGAACCTAAAAATTGCACCCTCGTGTTAATTTGAAAAAAATAAAGAATAAATACAGTATTTGTGTACAAGTGATTGGTTAGTTCTCAATATTCAAGTGCACACACACACACACAAATGCTTCTGGAACTAATATGAAGCCAGTAGATGATCTAATGCATGCCCACTTAAGAGAAAAACTCAAATCAATTCAAGGTGGGAGATGGGGAATGAGGGAGTTGGGAGAGGAGAGGAAGGGAAGGGGATGGGTGTGCTCCCATTTAATGGGCTCAATGTTAGGGTGAATGGCTCACCTCTTGGTGGCAGGACACAATTATAAGAGGAGTCTACCTAACAAATGCAAACATTGTAACCTAATTCTTTGTACCCTCATATTAACCTGAAACAATAATAAAAATTTTAAAAATCACAAAATGCTTATTGATCACCTGCAACATAGAGATACAGCAGTAAACAGAAGAGGGAACATGGCAGCCCTTTGGGAGCTGTGATTATGTTGGAGGAGAAAAGTAGACAAATAACTAATTTAAATATATAGTATGTCCAGTGGTGATAAGTAAAACAAGGAAGGAGATATGTTTCTACGTACAGAAATAAAGGAGGTGAGGGAATCTGCAGGCATCTGGTGGAAGGGCATCTAGGCAGAGAACAGCAAGGGCAAAGGCCCTGGGGTGGAAATACACCTAGCATTTCAAGGACAGCCTCAAAGCCATTTTGTCTGGAACAGAGTGAGCGAAGGGGAGAGCTACAAGAGGTGAGATCATAGAGGAATTGAGGGCCAGGTGGTGTAGCACTTTGTGGACCAATGTGAGGACATGGCAGAGGATAACCTGGCTGAAATAATTGGGGGGAAAAAAACCACTTGGCTGCTGTGCTAGAAATGAATGTTGGTCCTGGACATGCAGGACTTCGGCAGATTGGGCCAAGGTGGAGACAGGTATAGTGAAAAGGGATTGGATTCATTATATACTTTGAAGATGGAGCCAATAGTTTTGCAAACATTACATGCTGGGTTTGAAAGAGTTGTTTCAAGTATGACTCCAAGGTTTTGGTAAGAGCATTGGAAAGGATGGAGCTGCCATTGAACTCTAGCTGAGGATGAAGGTAGCATCAAAGAGTTCTGGGGAAAAATTAGGAGTTTGATTTGAAGATGTTTTTGAGAAACCCAAGTGGTGATGTTGAGCAGAGTATGGGCTATGAGCCTGGATTTGAGGGAGGAGCCTGGGACTGAAGATCTCCATTTGGATGTCTTCAGCATGAATGTGACATTTGGCACCATGAGAGAGAACGACACCACCAAAGAAAAAAGACTAGATGGGAAAGAAAGGAAATTCAAAGACTCTGCCCAGAGTGTGCCAAGTTTAAAGGTGAGACATGAAGCAGAAACCAGCAGTGGGAACTGAGTAGGGGCTGCCAAGGACATCAGAAGAAGAAGCAGGGGAGAGTGATGCCCTGCACGCCTGATGAAAGAATACCAAGGAAGACAGAGGGATTCGATGTCAAATGTGCTGGGTAGTCAAGTCCAACAAGGGCTGAGAATTGATCACTGAATTTAGCAACATTAAGGTCACTGCTGACTTGAACAAAGGCAGACTAAGTGGAGTGGTGGAGGCAAGAACCTGAGAGGAGTGGGCTCTGGAAAGATTGGGAGGAGAGCAATTGGACAAAGTAAAGACCAATCTTCTGAGTAATCCTGTTGTAAAGAAGAGTAAAGAAATAAGGCAGTACCTAGAGGTAAAAGTGGAATTTCTGTTTTCTGCTTCTTGCTTTCTTGTTTAAGATGGAGAAGGTGTACGCTGATAGGAATAATCCAGTAGAGCAGGAAAGACCGAACAGACAGGAGAAAATTACCAGAGCAATGTCCTTGAGTGGGAGAGAGAGCTGGGATCCTGGGCACAGTGGAAGGGATGGATTTAAACAGGAGCATGGAGCATCCACCCATGGATCAGGAGGGAAGGCAGAGTGGAAGGGCCCAGGAAAGGGGGACTGGCAGCGGGAAGGGCACTGCAGAAAGTCTTTTCTGATGACTTCTGTCTTGTCAGCAAAATAAAAGTTCATCAGCTAAGAGTGAGGATGGCAGAGGTGTGGTGCTGGAGGTTGAAGGAAAAGGCTAAAGGTATGAAGTCATGTTTATGAGAGGGAAATGCAGCTTCTGGGCATTACGGACCCTTTCAATGTGGCTATCATCCATTTAGACTGAACCTAGGCCATATGGTTGTGTGATTTTTCTCCAGCCATATTCAGCTTTGTAGGTGCAAGTGGGGAACTGGATCTAAACAGGACAGGACATTGCCAAGTGGACGTGTCAAGATCCGAAAGAGCAAAGGAGTCGAGAGTGCATGTAAGGGAGGGACTGTAATGGTGACCCATAGATTTTTAAGATGATGGGAAACAAGGGTAGGAGGAGCTGCAGGTCCACGGAAAGCTGAAATACCAATAGAGTGGAGGTCTCACCCAGGTCGAAGGACTGTTGGCAATGAGGTGCTGGAGGACGTGAGCAGGGAAGGCAGGAGGTGCTTGTCGGAGGCTGGATGCTGGGAGCGCAGAGTCTGAAGACCTACAGACACTGGAGAAAGGAAGACCCAGGAGCTAGGACATGGGGCTGTGGTATGGGGACAACAAGGACGTTACACGAGAGGACTTCATGGAACTGAGTTAGGGAGGAAGAGGAAACTGCATTGTGGTAAATGGTAAAATAGGGCCTCGAATTCCCCTCACCCTGCCATATGCAGCCTTTTACAAAGTGACTTTGTAGCCCCTCCTGAAAAGGTAATTTCTATTTTCTGACTCACTGAATGTGGTTTGGCCTTGCCACTTGTTTGCAGAAGTGACATCTGTGACTTCCGAGGCTTTGCAGCCTCCACTTGGTACTGTCATAACACCTGCCAAGACTGCAGTGCAGAGAAGCCTGTCTCACCGACTGGGGGATAAGTAGCCACGGAGAGGTAAACTGAGGCACCCCAGTAGACAACCAGTCCTGACCACCAGACATGGAAGTGAGAGCACCTTAGACCACTCATAACCCACAGAATCGTAGAAATAGGTCCTTGTGATTTCAAGCCCCAAACCGATGCGGTTGTAAAGACAGACATATGTGAGTAGTGAAATCATCAGTAATTATTGTAAAAGAATGTGAAAGACCACATGTTCCACACCAGAGCTAAGAGCTAAGTTTATGAGAAAATGATGTTTTCTTTTTTCTTTTTCAAGTTATTTTGTGTCAGTTGCCTTATTATTTGTTGTTAAAAATGCTCAAGCTATACAATCAGGTCTCAGCGGAAGGTGTCTCTTCTACCCCAAATAGAGCTTAAAGCTCCAGCCTACAGCATCTGCCTCTTATGGGTGACTTCCTGTCGTGAGGGATGGGAGGCTTCATGGAGGAGGTGGGCCCTCAAGTGATCCACAGAGGATGAGTGGGATCTGACAGGGATGGACCAAACAGCCTCTTTCACTGTGGGATGTGGCCCAGCTCAATGGGACAGATGAGCAGGACAGAGGGATGGTTGGACAGAGGGGGACATTGACTATTGGCCCCTCGCCCCTGGGTTTGTCAGGTTGGAGTTGTAGAGTGTTGGGAGCCGGGGGTAAGAGAAAGCCTGGGAGAGGCCATGGGCCAAGTGGGCAACCAGGGAGAGAGGTGCAGAGGAAAAATGACCCCCTGAAGAGAAGTGTAGAGTGAGCAGGGTCAGGGGGAAAAGAGGCTGGGGAGAGAAATTGGACAGGGGAAGAGGAACAAATTAGGAGTGTGGTGGGTGCAGCAATTTAGGTGGAGTGGGGTAGGCTAATGCCTAAGATCCTCTTGGGTCTCGCAAAGCCTCTCCTGTCCATTCGTGAGAAACTCGCCAAACTGCCTTTGGTGTCCAGGAAATGGCCTGGGATCAGAAGCAACCTCTTTTGTCACGTAGCTAAACAGGATGTTCCAGGATTAGGCAACAGAGGGATCTCTATGGCCAAGGCACCACCATCCTCTCTTGCAAATTAACTGACTCCTATGGCAGCTGAACCTGAAAGGGTCTCCTCAATGGCAACCGGGAGCCTGGGCCCTGCCCTATCTTGGTTAAATCAGAACATAAGGTTTCTGGGTTGTTAAGGCTGAATCAGAAAAGGAGCAGAAACAGGGCTGGGTCATGATCATATCATGGTCACAACGTGCACAGGACACAGAAGGTAAGAGCATGAAATGAAAGAGGAAGGGCCACAAGATTAGGGGGTTGACAGAGGAGGGGGTATCAAATTAAGGACTCAAAGTCTTAGACAAACTCAAGTTAGAACTTCAGGTGCACTCTACTGACACTTCTCTGTTCCCACCACCTAGACAGACAGACACCTATGGCCAATAAACAAGCCTGAAAGCTTGTTCCTGAGTGCGGGTAGAGCAGAACCTCCTAGGTGCGTCGTTCAGTGAGAAACATAGAAGATGCTGTAAATTTCCTGTGCTCATGTGTGTAAAAAAATAAAGTGTGTGTGTGTGTGAGAGAGAGAGAGAGAGATATCTATGTTTAAAGGCACAGAATCTAATACCTGTTGTTCTTTCTGGGGAGGGAAACAAGGATCATAAAGGCCAGGGGTAGGTGAACTTGACTCTTCACCTTATATTTTCTGTGCTTATAAAAGGAAACCTGGCTAGGCACAGTGGCTCATACGTGTAATCCTAGCACTCTGGGAGGCTGAGACAGGAGGATCTCTTGAGCTTAGGAGTTTTAGATCAGCCTGAGCAAGAGCAGGACCCCATCTCTGCTAAAAATAGAAAAATTAGCTGGATGTTGTGGTGGGTGGCTGTAGTCCCATCTACTTGGGAGGCTGAGGCAGGAAGATTGCTTGAACCCAAGGATTCTAGGATTGTGAGCTAGGCTGATGACATGACACTCTAGCCTGGGGCAACAGAGTGAGACTCTGCTCCCCTCTCCCAGAAAAGGAAATAAATTAAAATTATATCTCAGGGAATTCCTATAGATTAATTGTTCTCAAAACTTATTAGAAATTCAAATTCTCAGACCCCATCGCAGGCCTGCTGATCTGAGTCTTTGGAGTTGGGGCCAAACATCTGTGGGGTTTTTTTTGCTGTTTTTGGCCGGGGCTGGGTTTGAACCCACCACCTCCGGCATATGGGTCCGGTACCCTACTCCTTTGAGCCACAGGTACCACCAAACATCTGTGTTTTAACAAGCCTTCTGTAGATTTTGATGCATGTTCAAGTCCGAGAAGCACTGCTCTGGGTCAGTGTTTCTACTGCTTAAAAGTTTTACATATTAAAATTCCAGTGCCCAGGCTATACCCTGACCAAGTAAAACAGAATGGCTGGGGGTGGGCCTGAGTGTCAGCAGTTCTTCAAGCTCCCCGAGGGACTCTAACACGCAGCCCAGCAGAAGCAGCACTGGCTTAGCATTCCTTCTTCCACCTCTTCCCAGCCTCCACCCTGCTCACCTGGATAGATGTGATAACCTGGAGATTGTTTCTCAGAATTCTTCCACAATGGCCTCTGGCTCCACGGGCTCTCAGCTCACTGATTTGAAGAGAATGCACGGCCAGAAGGTAAGGCTCAGAGGCTGAGATGAGCAGGAGGTTGACTCTGATGAAAGCCGGAGCCAAGGGGCTCTGCAGATGGTAAAGAAACAGAGGTCCCGATCGGCTTTCAGCGAGTCTTCCCACATCTGTTTCCCCAGCGTTGGTGCTGAGGCTGGGTAGAAGGCTGCCCCAGAACCGGGTTCAGCCTGGTGTTGGGATCCTACTGCAGCCTTTATGGGGTGATTGAAGCCCCCCACATCTTTCCTTTCTCTCCAAGGCAGAGGAGGATTGATAGGAGTCAAGGACAGAATGGCAACCTGCAGAGAAGTTTTAGCGAAAGGACCTCAAAGGGAAATGGATGGGGTGGGGAAATCTCTCTTCTCTGGTTTCTCTCTTGTCTTTCTGTACTTCCTTCCATTACACACACATGCTGTGGTAAGATGGTGTGTGTATGCACATATATTTATGTGCACTAGGGGTTTGCCACCCACCCTTCCGAGGCTATTGGAGAACTGGTGTGAGTTCAGGAAGGGGAGACAGAACAGGCAACCAAGCAGTCTCAAGGTAAAGCAAGGAAGAACTCTTTCCAGTTCACATCTGGTCCAGCTCAGTTCCCCTGGAAAAGATCACGTGCAACTTTGGGCCAGAGGCTCTGGGAAAGTCTAGATTCATAGGCTTGGCAGCCGTAGGTCAGTGGTTAGGGTGCCAGCCACATACACTGGGGCTGGAGGATTCGAACCCAGTCAGGGCCTGCTAAAAAACAATGACAACGACAACAACAACAACAAATAGCCTGGGCACCTGTAGTCCCAGCTACTTGGGAGGCTGAGGCAAGAGAATCACTTAAGCCGAAGAGTTGGAGGTTGCTGTGAGCTGTGATGCCACATTACTCTACTGAGGGCAACATAGTGAGACTCTGTCTCAAAAAAAAAAAAAGAAAAGAAAAGAAAAGGAGAGGAGGGGAGGGAAGGGAAGGGAAGGGAAGAGAAGAGAAAAGAAAATCTAGATCCATGGCTCTTAAACTTATATGTGCATCAGAATCATAGGGAGGTCTTATTAACCACAGATTGCTGGGCCTCACCCACAGAATTTCTGAGTCAGTAGGTCTGGATGGGCTTTAGAAGTTGCATTGTTATTATGTTCCCAGGGAATACTGATGCTCCTGGTCCAGGGACTGCACTTTGAGGACCACTGCCCTACCAGGGCTCCCTCACTACCTCCCACCGCATGTCACCCTTGTTTGGACCAGGGAGCTTTTCAGGCCATTAAAAAATTGTTCCTTTAGTTTAATTAAGTCTTATATATGTTATTGCAGTATTTTCCTGGGGGATCTTAGTCATAAATACTTTGCCTAGGCCAATGTGCAGCGGAGTTTTTCCTACATTTTCTTCTAGCATTTTTATGGCTTCAGATCTTACATTTAGCAAAGGAAATACAAACTAAATAGGTGACTCACAGAATGGGTGAAAATATTCACAAATTATATCTCCGAAGAAGGACTAATATCCAGAATCTACAAGGAAATCGAACAAGTCAGCAAGAAAAAGAAAATGACCCCATTAAAAAGTGGGCAAAAGACAAAAATTTTTTTTCAAAGGAAGATATATAAATGGCCAAGAAATATCTGAGAAAATGCTTAACATCACTAGTGATCAGAGAAATGTAAGCTAAAATCACAATGACTACCTCCTTACCCTTGTCAGAATGACCATTTTAAAAACTCAAAAAACAAAAGATGTTGATGCAGATGGGGTGAAACATGTATACACTGTTGGTGGGAATGTAAAGTAAGACAATGTCTATGGAAAACAGTACCAAGATTCCTCAAAGAACTAAAAGTAGACCTACCGTTTGATAGAGCAATTCCACTACTGAGCATCTACCCAAAGGAAAGGATGTCATTATATCAAGAAAGACCCCTGTACCTGAACATTTGTCACAGCACAATTCACAATTGCAAAGATATGGAATCAATCTTAGCACCAATCAACTGATGAGTGGATAAGGAAAACATGGGATATATGTACCATGGAGTACTACTCAGCCATAAAAATAATGAAATAATGTCTTTGCAGCACCTTGGACAGAAGTTGAAGCCATTATTGTAAGTGAACTATCTCAGGAATGGAAAATCAAATGATGCATATTCTCACTAATAAATGGGAGTGCAACAATGGATATATATGGTCACACAAAGTGGAATAGTGGACATTAGAAACTAAGAAGGGAGAAGGTTAAGAGGGAGGTGAGGGATCAAAAATTACCTATCAGGTACAATGTTCACTATTCAAGCAATGGGTACATTAATAGCCCTGATTTCACCACTATACAATTCATCTATGTATTTATAACAAAACTCACTTCTACCCCCTACATCTATCTTTTAAGGTTACCTTATTGTGATAACTTACTTAATTGTCTGTGATCCTTGATAAGCTGTGAGCTCTTAAAGAATGATACCTGCCTCTTTGGGGCACCACTTTATCCCCAGCACCCAACACAGTGCCTGGCACACAGCTGGTACAAAATAAATACTTGTTAAATGAACATGCATATGTTCTTGGTATGTCCCTCTGTGGCATGGCTACCTAGAAAGCTACAGCAGAGATATAAGGCTGGTTAAGTTTTGGAAGTACCTTAGACAGAATCAAGGAAGAGACAGGCTTCACATGCCTCTGTTCTCTTTGGAAACTGATTCATTAGCAAAGCACTACAAATAGCTGGGCACACGCAGACCCCTATTTACTTCTTCAGGTGCAGAGTTGAGTGATGATCAGACTAAGGCCACCTTGGCTAAATTTTATGGACGAGAAAACTGAGTTGCAAAGGGCCAAGGGACGTTTTCACATGTATGACTTCCCAATGGCCCTGTGCAGCAATGCTGTGGGGAAGGTCAAGAGTGCCCTCATTTTACCGAAGGCACAGTGCAGTGACAGAGTAGGCGTTAGTAGCAGTGGGGAGGGTCACACACAGCATCTTTCATCAGACGTTGTCACTGTGCCAGACACTCTGACGTTTTTTACGTAGGCTCACGTTCCTCCTGTGATCATAACTGTTCAGTGTTCTCATTTAGCAGAGTGGGAATCAAGAATTAGAAAAGTGTAGTGAGCTGCCCATGTCACAAGTAGAGAGCTGGGATTTGAACTTGCCCTGTGTTTGACTATTGCACAGCACAAGAGAGGGGGATCAGAAAGGGAAGTCCAAAGCCCAGCCAACAAACCTGTATTCCCTCCTTGCGGGAGGTTCTTGGGGTAAACTGCTCTGGATGTGGTGGCCTGGGAACTGGGGGACAGAGAGCAGAGGGATAGTGAGCAGTCAGAGGTGGTGGAGGCAGGGGGCGCCAAAGAGAAGCTGTTGCCTCTTGGTACTTGCAGCAGCTGGATGGCTTTGAGGAACAGAACTCAATGTTCCGGTTTAAATCCTTACATTTGCAATCTTGAAAAAAAAAAAAAAAAAGGCTGACTGCTGACCACAAGATCTCTATGCCCTGCCCACAACCCACACATACACCTCATCCTTCAATTGCTCCACAATTTCTGGCAACACCTCTTTGCCCCAAGTCAACTCCACCCAACCCCACCCTACTCAATGCCATTAGGCAGAGCCAGCTCTCAGGAGAAGACTCAACTGCAGCTGAGCAAGCAGAGAAAATCCTAGCAGTGAACTTGGCCTCCAGGAATTAGCCGCTGGTGGGCATAGTGGCCATTCAAGCATCCAACCATACAAAAAAGAGGAACTCTGCCCTCTTCTTGTCATTCTGAAATACCGTGAAACCGGAGTCAATTCTCCATCATCTACAGGAAGCCAGAGGACTTCCTACTTGGTCAGGACCTTGAACCTTGAATTGATAAAATCTCTTGAGAGCCCCCAGGACAAAGACTTCGTGGACAAAAGCCCTTGGAGCTAGAGTAAGTGGCATTTGTCTTGTCTGTCTTGTCAATTATTGTTAAGGACATCCTTGTTTAAAAATATGCATACAACTAAGGTCTCCTCAAAGGTGGAGAATTCTTGGAGGAGTAGGCAAATGGCTAAGATGGCTGAGTGCTCAAATGTAAAACAGTATTTTGCTAGAAAGGAAGCTTTCTTGAATGACTGGTTATTGGTGACTAAATAAGAAAGTCAGTATCATGGGACAAGGGGTGCTTTCTGCAGAAACCTATTTGAGAAGAAAGTACGTGCCAAATTTTCTGGTGTACAGGAAAACAGAACATGGTGTTTGGAGTAATTGTGGCACAAAGGAAATATAAATGAGAAAAAAAATTGCAATGGAAGGCTAATTTGATATTGAACCAATTTCTTTGAAAGACTGGAATCAAGGATCCTCAAAATCAGGACTGCTGTCCAACAGCTGGCCAGATGACCTCTCATGAGGCCATTCTATTCAGTTTTACTAACAAAGATGCAAGTTAGAATTTTGTTCTAAAGATAGAGGAACATGGTGGCTCCTTGCTGAAATCTACTTCAACTGTTCCTCCATACGAGTTCCTGGAGGTTCCCAGATTTCAAAGAAGTGTTGTACATTCCCCTAGTGTTCATACATATTCTGCCATCAGGCTCACTGACCTTTTAGTTCCTCCAGTGAGCAGCAGGACAGCCTACTAGTGTGCTGGTAAATGTTTAACAACTAATTCTCCTGGAAAAGATCCCCATTTTGTAATGTTTGCTGATTGCCAGGCGTGTAAATACCACACACTAGTTAATTTCAAGCTACCAAAATACAGGTAGTCCCCAGGTTATAAATGAGATAGGTTCTGTAGGTCTGTTCTTAAGCTGTAGATAAGTTGGAACAGGCACATTTACCTATTACCTGTAAGAACCTCCATTTATAAGTGCTAGTTATAGGCCAATCTGATGTCTGTAACCTGGGGATGGCCTGCTACTGAATCTCAAGTTGGGAAGAAACATGCAATCAGCCTTAGGAACCAGAGTCAGGTACCAGTGCATCATGGGGTGGATGTCTTTCACCATCACAGACCGCCCTTTCTCTGCTCGGAGACTTTACCAATATCCAGGCTGGAGGACATGAGCTCTGGAAGTTTTCCGGCTCCAGGTTACAGTGATGGCAACATGGTCCTTTGGTCTCTCCTCCAAGGCCTGGGCCCAGGTCATCTCTCCTTAGAAGCAGCATACCCGTAGCCTGGTTCCTGACAAGTTGGGGAAGTTGCAAACGGAGCTGGAGATGGGGGCAGTTTGGAGGAGATTGTTTGAAATGGCACCTACCAATACTGATTCAACTTGCCTTCCTTCATCTTGGCCAAAATTCCCCAGAAGGTAGGCTCAAAGAAGCATCCTGGCACTAGTCCCTCTTCATGTTTTCAAAGCTATTTGCTGCTTTGACTGTAAACCTGCCAGCCCACCCAAACGTGCTGACTACCAAACTGAGCTGTCTGTCATTGTCACCACTATTAGTGACCGTGAGGATCAGAAATTGCCAACACAGCTTCATTAGTGCCTGCTAGCCTGGGTTTCTGCAGAAAGGGGGCTGATGGGGTAGAGACATGTCTGGAGATGGAGGAGTGAGCCATAACAGGGAAGAGTTAGAGGGGAAATGAAAGCCCCTCACTTCCCGCCCTACCAGAATAGCTCCCATTCCGTCCGGGTGTCCAGCCTCCCCCACGTGTGCCCTAATTTCCAGTGGCCACTGCAGAAATGCAAACTTATACTCAGGAAATATTTGCTAAGGAAAAAAGAAGCAAGACCTCTGGAGATCCGAGTTCAAGACAGGAATTATGAAGTAGGTGCTATCTACTTTATGATTGGTATTTGGGCCAAATCAATTCAGCTTGGGGGCAACATATTGAAAATTTCAAAGTGTGGTTCACACAGAAGGGACTGTCATTGCCCATCATCATCAAGAAAACTCACTTTCTAGATTAACTAGAAAGAGATCTGGTGGGGGAGTGGATTTGTGGGGTGGGGTACATTGGCCAGCCAGGGACACCCTGGGACCTCATGGTAGACAGTGGGGACAGGCCTCAAAGAAGGGCTGCTGCAGCTGAGGAGGTCTCCTGATATTTTCTGAGGGCCTGGGAGCTGCTAGTAGCTTTTCTCCTACATTACTTCACAGTAGTCCTGCAAGGTAAGAGTTACTTCCACATGTTACAGATGAGGCACGAGGCTCAGAGAGGTAGATTAAGTCACTCAAGGTCACACCTGGTAGGTTATACCAAAGCCTATATGCCTTTTGGGGAGCTGTCTTCAGTAAGCACTTTTAAAGGTGTTTCAAAAAGCAAGGCTTAGAAAAAGTCCTACGAATCAAGCTTCTGAGTGACCTTTTTTGCTTTGTTTCTGTTTCTGTTAAGACAACCTGTGTAAAAATACCTAAGAGCGGGCGGTGCCTGTGGCTCAAGGAGTAGGGCGCCAGCCCTATATACTGGGGGTGGTGGGTTCAAACCCAGCCCTGGCCAAAAACTTAAAAAAAAAAATACCTAAGAGCTTATTTCAGCAGAGTTCCAGCTTCCATCTGGTCACCAAGTGACCGCAACTCATTACCCAAGGCCATTCCGAACCTTTCCTCCCCTGACCCTCAGTTTTATCTTTTTCTCACTAGGACACTCCCAACCCTAGCCTGTGCTTTCCTCTGGATCCTTCTCATGGCTCTCACAGGAGGTCCACAGAGTCACCTGTATACCTACAGGTACCACAGGAGGGGCAGGCTGAGCCCACTACTATGCCCTCAGTGTCCTCATCCACGAAATGATGGGGTCAGGCTACAGGATCTCACCATGGCAGCACCCTTGATGTCTGGGATAGAATAATTTTGCACCATAGGACAGCCTTGGCCCTGCCTGTCAACTGACAGCAGCCTTCCCCAGTCTTTGTACAGCGATGACAAAAACATGCCTACACGTTTTCAAATGCCCACTGGGCACTGTCGCCTCTGGCTGACAATCCTTTAGACCCCAAATCATGAAAGTCTGTTTGTAAGTTTGTAATAAAGCTCAGCCAAGATTATTTTCCTTCCAGAGTCTTTGTGTGGACTCCACAATGTGAGGCCATTTCAGGGTGATAGAGGCGGGAAGCCTAAGCGGTTTCTGGACTGAGTGTGAGAACGACGCATCCTGCACTCGTTCTCATCAGATGTGTGTCCTTGAGCACGTTTCCTGTCCACTCCGAATCTCTGTCATCACCTCCGTTATGGAGACTATCCTGATGCCCCCTCAAGGGCTGTTTAAGCCTAGTGGGGTGCCAAGCCCAGGGGAGGTGCTTAGGAAGTGTTGGATATGAGTAGTGTGGCAGGGTCTCCTTTGTCTGTCTCCATCTACTGAACGTTTCCTTTACAACACTCATTGCTGAAGTAATTGAATTAATGATTTATGTACTCACTTGTTTATTTCCCCCAACCCCATTAGACTCTAGGTTCCTAGAAAGCAGAGGAGACCAGAGGCTCCCTAGCTCTCCATTTCATCTCCAAGGCATGGCACACTGTAGGTACTCAATAAACATTTGTCAAGTTGAAGAAATGTAACCTCTGCCTTGTCTTTGTTGTCCAAAGCCCACTGCCTTTAATAGAAAAGTAAATACCGAAACCATTTTCCTTGGCCCATAGGAGAAGCCAAAATGGAGATTTCACCTACCACAGAGGACTACGGCATGACCACAGAATATGACTATGGGGACACAACCCCATGCCAGAAGGAGACAGAGAGGGCCTTTGGGGCCCAGTTGCTGCCCCCTCTGTACTCCCTAGTATTTATCATTGGCCTGGTCGGCAATGTCCTTGTGGTCTTGGTCCTCCTGCAATACAAAAGGCTCCGAAGCATGACCAGCATCTACCTCCTCAACCTGGCCATCTCTGACCTGCTCTTCCTCTTCACGCTGCCCTTCTGGATCAACTACAAGTTGAAGGACGATTGGGTTTTTGGTGATGGCATGTGTAAGCTTCTCTCTGGGTTTTATTACATAGGTTTGTACAGTGAGATCTTTTTCATCATCCTGCTGACAATCGACAGGTACCTGGCCATCGTCCACGCTGTGTCTGCCTTGCAGGCTAGGACTGTCACCTTTGGTATCATCACCAGCATCTTCACCTGGGTCCTGGCCATCTTGGCTTCTATCCCCGGCTGGTACTTTTCCAAGACCCAGCGGGAGATCAAGCATCACACCTGCAGCATTCATTTCCCTCCTGAAAGCCTAAGAAATTGGAAAATATTTCAGGCTCTAAAACTGAACCTCTTGGGGCTGGTTTTGCCTCTGTTAGTCATGATTTTCTGCTACGCAGGCATCATAAAGATTCTGCTCAGACGACCGAACGAGAAGAAGTCCAAAGCTGTCCGTCTGATTTTCATCATCATGTTCATCTTCTTCCTCTTTTGGACCCCCTACAATCTGACTATACTTGTTTCTGTCTTCCAAGACTCCCTGTTCACCCATCAGTGTCAGCAGAGCAAACACCTGGACATGGCCATCCAGGTGACAGAGGTGATCGCCTACACACACTGCTGCGTCAACCCGGTGATCTACGCCTTTGTTGGGGAAAGGTTCCGGAAGTACCTGCGCCAGCTGTTCCACAGGCACGTGGCTGTGCACCTGGCTAAATGGCTCCCCTTCCTCTCCACGGACAGGCTGGAGAGGGCCAGCTCCATGTCTCCCTCCACAGGGGAGCATGAGCTCTCTGCTGGGTTCTGACTCAGACCACAGCTGGCCGATCCGGGACCCAGTGGGAAAGCAGGAAGCAGCCCGGCTCTCCCAGCTGGATTCTCACACCTGGCGCTGCATGGAATCACAGAACTCAGGGTTGAGAGAGAGCTTAAAGATGGCTTAGATTAAATCACTTCCAGGGCTCAGTCTTTTCCATTAACTTCTCCCTAGTGGCAAAAAGACGAATGGGACAAAGGGTGCCAGCAAAAGGCTTGGGCCTAAGCAGGATTTCAAATTTCTGAGCATTAACATTTGTCAACAAAGCTACTGCAGCTCCCATTCCCGCCCCACCCTCACCATCCATGAACTTGGAAACAGTGAGCTCCTCCATGACTCTGCCCTGAGCCTGGGAGCCAGCCAGCAGCCAGCAGCTCTTCCCTCTCTGCTCCCTCCACCCCGCTGCCCAGCAGGGTTCAGACTCTTGGGAACCCTGGGGACCACGGGACTCATGATGGAACAACTTGAGACCTAAAGGGAATAGGAATGAGGAACTATCTTTGATAGTGGAATTGAGAATACCCTTCAAGAGAAATTTTTATATTCAGGCAGTGGGCTAAACTCAGACCATAGGAATAACATGTTGTACTTCTTGAAATTGCTATAAGCGGAAGGAACTCATAATTTCCGTTTATCATTTCTTTCCTTCTGATTTTTTTCAGTATCTCTCTCCCTTGCTAGTCAGGTAATGGGTAGGTCAATTCTGTTGGCTTTATTGCTGCAATTAAAAACAGGCAAAAAGAAATGGGGTTGAGTTTCTTTCTTCTGGCTTCATCCACATCGTCTGGTTTTAGGGACCAGAGAGTTCTGACTGCCACCTTGGATCTATTAGCAAAAAATAATCTGCTGTGTGAGACGGCAGTGTTTGGAGCTGCGAGGGAGAAAAGTGGCCGCCGGAAACACCCCTGACCTTGTCTGTCTTGACGTGGGCGATGGAGAGGGCCCTTAACTCCAAGTAGATTATTTATCCAAAATGTCTTTAAAATCCTCATCTCTAACCAAGAACACCTATTTATGTCTTTGTTCCCTTTTCTTTCCTGAGACATATATTTGTTTAAGAACAATTTCCTTGATAACAAAAATTGCTTCTAAAAAACCTTAAAACCACCAAGAAAAGATGAAAGAACAAAATCATCCATAATCCCGCTATCCGGAGACAACTGGTATGCATGTTTTCTTCCTGTTCATATTTATGATTATAACAAAGATGAACTTCAATCGTACTCACTGTTGTGTTGTTTTTAATTAAAAGTATATTGTGATCACTTTCTTATGTCAATAAATCCTTTCAAAGGGTTTTCGGTGGCTTCACTGAAGCCTACGGCAGAGGTACCCCCTAATTGCTCCTCCTCATTCCCTTATCATTGCTCACGCAAATGAATTCAATCCAGCAATGGGGCTCTGTTCACAGCAAGCTCCTGAGCCCTGGGAGTCATCAATGTGTGAGGAATGTCTGTTCCTGGGAAGCACTTAGCTCAGGGAGGCCGGCTGGGCCCAGGTGGATGGGAGGTGCTGCCGCGGAGCTCATGGTGCCGGGCAGCCAAGCAAGGGGGGGAAGGAATCCGTCAGTCGGAAAGCACTCTAGGCCAATAGGTGTCCCACCTTATGACCCCACTGGGCTGACCTCTCTCCTTTTTTTTGACACCAGAGTTGTGCTCTTACTGAGCCACCCTCCTCTTCTAGGCAGGGACTGACTGCATTCAGAGGTCATCATTGTACAAAGAAGCTGGTACTATGAGGGTCCGGGAAACTTTTGTGTGGTGAGGGGGACATCACACTGCTTTGGTCTTACAACTCCATACAGAAAATGTGGGCAGATATAGTGGAGGGGGACGTCAGCTCACTTTGCCATGCACAAAGGAGAACTAGGCTTAACCGAATTAAGAAATATTTGTCTATTGGTTTGGTTTTATTTTAATGAAACTATTTAAAAACAATGTATATTGGCTCAACGCCTATAGCTCAAGCGGCTAAGGGCCCGCCAAACAACAATGAAAACTACAACCAAAAAATAGCCAGGCGTTGTGGCAGGCGCTGTAGTCCCAGCTACTTGGGAGGCGGAGGCAAGAGAATCACTTAAGCCCAGGAGTTGGGGGTTGCTGTGAGCTGTGATGCCATGGCACTTTATCCAGGGTGACAGCTTGAGGCTCTGTCTCAAATAAATAAATAAATAAAAATATATAATCTATAGTGACATAATGTGGAAGGTTTTACAAAATCTCTAATTCCATTTTCAAAGTAACAATTGACCCTCTGCTCATTTCCTTGTTTATGATACAAAGAGGGGAATGAGCCTAGTGTCTGTCTCATAGGTTTCTGAGAATTAAATGAAATACTTGTAAAGCCAGGGAGCAGGACATTCTGCCCCCAACTATAGCCTGCAAGACGTGCCCGTGCTCTTCCTTGGTCACCCAAGCCACTTTAGCTCCCCTGACTGCCTCCTTGCCCTCCCTGCCATGCGCTGGTCCTACATTTCTGGGGCTCAGCCCCAACCTTATTGTCATTGTTGTCCCCATTGATTTTTCCATTTCATCCCTATAGAAACTTTGCCAGAAAAGCACAACAAGCCCCCTCCTCCTGCATCCAGACTCCGTGATCGTCAGCATTTTGCCACAGTTACCTTAAATTCAACATTCTCTCTCTCCGGATAGATGGATGAATAGATGAATGAATAGAGAGATAGATTTAAAAATTCAAAAATAACTACATTTCTATAGAACTATTTGAGAGCAAGTTACAAAATAAGATGCTTCACACCCTTTGGTCCTTCAGAATGTTTTTGCTAGCAACAGGGATACCCTCCCACATAACCAAAGCGGGAAACTGACACCGACACAGCATCTCCACATAATCTGTAGCCCTCTTTCCAATTTTCCCACTTTGCAAAATGTCCTTGACAGTCCCAGGATGCAGAATCACTTGTTCGACTTAGCTGCTTTCCTCTCTAGTCCCCTTCAGTAAGGAATAGTTCTCAAGCTTGTTTAGCCTTTCATGACTTTGACACTTGTGAACACTACAGTCATCCAGCAGACGCTTCCTACATATGGATTTACTGGTATTTCCTGATGCTTAGACTTGACTTATGCAACCAGGGTAGGAATCTCACGGACCTGGGGCCATTCTCAATGCATGATGTCAAAATGTACATGATGCCAGCCTTCCCCATGACTGCAGATGTTAAACTTCATCACTTGTTTAAGAGGGTGTCTACCAGGGGTCTCCACTAGAAGCCTTTTGCACTCAACTAACAAGTGACTATTAGTAGTGGGCATCCTACTCCTCTTTTTATTCATTCATTCACTTATTTGTATCAGCTTGTTCAGCTAAAAAATGGGTTCCTTTTTTATACAATGGTATCTATGATCTAATCATTTTCTATTTGGATGCACACTTAGTTCCAGATTTGTCTAATGGGAGCTGGATTCTGTCTACATCATCTTTTGAGCATTTCTTTTCTTTTTGACACAAGAGGGGGTTTGGGTTCATCTTGTATCTCCCCTGCCCCAGCCACAGGAGCAGGTGCATCTCCAAGCAGTCTGGCTTCTTAAAGCTGAAATTAATATTTAGAAACCAAGACTTGGGTGCTAGGTGTGCTCATTGCTAGTGAATTATTGTTGCTTCTGGGTCTTTTCCATGTACAGAACTAGAAAAAATACATATAAACACAGTCACACATACATACGAGTACATATCTCTCTGCATCTATTTTTTATCTATCATCTATCACATTTAAGTCGTCAGTTCACCCCAACACATTCAGTGCCAATCTAATATAACACTGTTCTTCCTGATCCATCTTTTCATAGTTGAAACGGTCTTCTCCTATGACGAGAAACCTGGTTCTTGTTGCTGTTAATGTATTGTTTTTTACGTAAGCCCCCAGTGAGCAATTCTGAACATGCAGCCTAGTGCCTTACTGCCGTCCATGGTGGCGGATTCTGCGCACCAGTCAGGTGCCCCTTGGACCTTTGTCCAGGCTCTGGCACGTGAAGCACTGCACACAACCTCAGCACCAGGGAGAGGGGAAACCCCTCTTTTCTTAAATTTTTTATTTCTTTCTTTTAAAAAAAATCCACATAACCCTATCCCCACGTGACTCCCATAGAATAGGCACAATTTAAATATTTTATTAATAATCTTTTCAAAGAAACAGCTTTTATTTTCATTAATTCTTCTTTATTTTTTTCTGCTTATTTTGGTTCCTTTTGGTTTTTTTTTTTTTTTTTTTTTTTTTTTTTTTTGTGGTTTTTTATTTTTTAATCAACGGTTTTGAATTTTTTAAAGTTTTATACT